>UCOK01019306.1:199038-351373 GCA_900474325.1 Synergus umbraculus
TTCGGTTCGTGTTTAAACTTGTTCGCCGCATAGAATTTTCGAGTTTTCAAGTGTGATTTGCGTCTTAAATTGGTACTTAAATTAAACAGGATCCGTAGATATAATAGTGCTTATAGAAAGTAATTCGTGAAGTTGATAAACTCGAGTCTGTCGTATATATTAACAATGAGGTTATATTTTCAACAATGTCGGTTTCGGAATTTGCATTTTGGAGCAATGTCTCGCCGGTTAGTTTTTTTTTAAGTTACCGATTTTTCAAATCGCGAGTGTGTGTTGTGCTTTCAGACAATATGTGTTGTGTTTTAAATAACGTGTGCTGGACTTTCAGACAATTTGTGTTGTGATTTTGGAGTGAAAAAACTATAAAAGTGCATCTGAATTCGAGGTTCGGCATTCTGGATATTCATCGTGGTCGGAGCGGACGGAATAAAGACAGATCTACAACGTTTTTGTAAGTAGATAAATTCTTTCTTTTATAAAAATTTGAAATTTCTGTATTTTCGGCTACACATATCGAAATTGCCATACGAATAGATAGATACAAATTGTTTTCATGAGCACCTAGTAGCTAGTCATTCTTCTGCAAGTTTATAATTGGGTGTAATTGGGATAAACTTCCCAAACACGATATACCTTCGATTGGCTTATTATTTCGTATATCCATGTACATATTTTAATTCGTTGATTACTCAAATGAACAAAAATTGGCGCAAATTACATCTTCAAGGTCAAATCTAAAAAAAACGTAATTCTTTGCTTTTTCCACTGTTTTATTAATTTTAGAGGAAACTATTTCATATAAAAATTGTAGAAATACAATTTAAATCCATCTCCTTATCACCTCTGTCATTAGTCACAGGGACAAACCTTATTTTTAGAGGAAAAAGGATAGTAACTTTAATCAGAACTTTCTTTGGAGTGTATAGTGATTCAGCAAACGTTTTATGTTTTCTCCAGGTACAAGCTAGACCCTTACCCACTTAATTCAACCCTTAGCAACTAAATTCTGATCAAAGTACACATGGGCATTGACTTAAGAACAGTTGCGAATAATTTCCTAACTTTCTATTCGCATTTGGCTAAGTCAGCATAAGGTTTGTGATTAGCATCAAAATCGTTGGCCTGGATATCCTCAATAAAGCAGTATCCAATTATTCCAATTGTAAGAGTAAGGGAAGAAGCTTTAAGGGTCGATGGCGTCGTTCCGGCGCACTAAAGTCGACTTCTACTCTGGTTCCAGGTTCCAGCCACGTGTTCAGGCTTTTATATCGGCGAATTAACTCCCTCGTTCGTCTATGAGGCGTAGAAACTCGTTACCATCAAGTGCAAACCCTTACATGAAACATAGCACCCTATTCCTATCTTAAAAAATCCTATCTTATTGTAACGAGAAAAACAAAGTAATCGCGCACATATTGGTTTGCTGGTCTCTTTAAAATCTTACAAAAGACTTCGAAATCCTTCAAAATTTGTTAACATCTCACTTGAAATTCTTAAAAACCTTTTGAAATTCCTCTCTAAAAAAAGTTGTGTCATAAAATATGTTTCGAAAATCTGGCATACAATTGTCTTTGCAAATCTGATTGGCCTTTTTGAATGAAGATTTAATTAATTATTAAATGACGTTTATATCCAAGAGTAGCGTGCTCAAGGTTATATAAATATTTTATGAGCACGCAGGGTGTGTTCTGACCACATAATAGGACAAAGCTTTTACTACGTGACATAAAAAGTAGATTTCTTCATTCTTTTCACGTTCTTTATGTTCTCTATAAATTAAATTTAATTCATTAAGTAAACGTGAAAGTTACTTCAGCAAGAATTTATTTAAACGAGTTTAAAAAAATAATTAATCTCAGAGAAGGGGAATTCAAAAATTGTAAATATTTCAAATATTGATACTGTTGGGTTCTCAATATTGATAGAAATGACATAAGAAAAGGCATAAGGATAAGGCGAAATGGTACAAGGAGGTGAACCTTCAGTCTGACTAAAGCGGACTACTTCTACTGAAAATCTTCTTTCGCTCCTCAATAAAATTCTTTTCATTTTTTCTTTTTCTCCCTAAAAGACGAAAACGATTATATCAAAAGACACTCTTCACGAAAACTTTTCCTCAAGAGACTTTCACTTGAATAGTTATAACCCGAAAAGTGGACAAAGCAAAAGGATAAAGAAAGCGAACCACACTTCTCAAAAGAATCCAGACAAACAATGAATGAATCGAGAAGAAGAATCGATTTTCGCAAATGCTTGAGGGGTCTCACTGGAATTGTCGAAACCAAGAAAAATAGGAACAAACGAAAAGCCTCGCGGTAGATAGTCTGAGCATCAGTCGCAAAAAAGGAAAAAAATATAGTTTTCTATTCTAACTGTCAAATTCCATTTCAAGTAGGGGATCGCTTGATTAAAGCTTTGTTGATTGTGACCGTATTTTGCATTGGTGAGGGTTTGCATATATTCACGTATGGGATCGAAGATCAGTCTGTTCGTAACTGAGTTAAATTAAAATCCAATTTGTGGCAATAGGTGGCTATCTGGTGTATCGGGAGAGAAATAAAGAGAAAGGGAGAGAGTGACAGAGTGAAATGGATAGAAGATGAGTATTGGTTTTCAGGTTCCATATTTGACGTTGCTTTCCATTGGTCAAATCATAGTTGAGCTCGTCATAGTTCACCAGGGATTATCGCGTTCGTTGAGAGAAAAACTGATAATGGGGGTTGGATTGTAAAAATCGAGAGAGGGTAATTGCAGTCAGCCGCTTTGTCAAGAATAACACACTACTTGGCCGTTTTGCATTTCATCGGCCCCAGCAATTTATTTTATGGGCTAAAAAAGTGTTTTATTACCGATTATTCGGGTTCTGATTCTCGACACATATATTTTCAGTTTATATCTAAAAATCTGGAATGATTTGAATGAATGAGCTATATCTAAAGGGTAACTTTGACTAAATGTTTTAGACAGTTTTATTTTAATCTCTTGTTAGAAGAACGATGAGTACGATTTATTCCCAGAAATAAACTCTTTACTTTCTTAATCTTAATACCCTAAGGATGGTGGGTTGAGGAAACGGATGACGATAGCGGAAAAAGGGGATTTCCCTGAGTTACTCAGAATATGGAGCTGCAAACAAGAAATCCATTTCGATTGAAAGGTACAAAGAAACTGCTGGTTTCGTATTATCCTCCACCGTTCGTGTCTTTTTCCTCTCGTATTTCACCCCTCTCCTTTTTTTTCTGAGTGTATACTTGACGCTCTTCTCGACTCTCGCAGGGCGGATTATCCAAAGCTTTCTCTTAATGCGATCAGACCTGATTAATATCTCAATTGATTCTGCTGTTGGCAGTTTTATTCTATATGCGAACTTCGATCGATCAGAATCCTTTCATCTATAACTGAGAGAATTGAACTCCTTAATACTTAATTGTCTTTCCTTTAAGTATAAATAAATTTTAAAATACACTAAGTTTAGTTTACAATGAACGATTTCTTTAACTTTGGCGGGATATAAATAGGGTGAAAAAGCCTTTTTACTTATGTTCAAAGGCGCCTCCTTGGAGAATCATTTTAACTTTTCATGTAGCCGTTTTTTCAGCTTCATTAGTAATTTTTGAAATGAAAATCCAAGAGAAGGCGATTGCACTTTACTTTTACGTTGAAAAACGATCAGATCTTGCCGTGTACCAAAGCAGTTAGAGTATTATGGTAATCGGACTAGCGAGAAGCTTGTCATTTTCTGAGAAACTCGTAATTTCACAGTTCAACGTGTTTCTCCCTTTCCCTTTACTTTTCATATATTCGTTCACTATAGTCAATTGTTTTATTACCTTTTGTTGACGTCTCGATCTTCTAACACGCAGTAGTAACACAAAAATTCTTAGAATTGCGATAAATTCTTAGATCCAAGCTAAAAAAACGACTTTTTATGGCCAGTCTCAAGAAATAGGAGTTGCTTTTTTATTTTTAAGTCTACGTGACTAACTATAAAATTTATCGACAACCCTAATATGCTCACATGAGGATATGTGTACGAGAAAAATATTTTGCTGAAGTGGTGAAATATTTTTTAGCTTTTCAGCAAGAGCACCTGCATTTTTGAACTGATAGAATATTATAGGGGCACATGGGAAAATGGTTTTTTTGAAAAACCACTGAAATAATATTTCTGTAAGTTTTTAGCGAAACAAAAAATTCATTGATAAGAAAGTCAAATTAAATATTGTGTGTGTGATCCTAAAATAATATTTATTAAGCTGTAGTACGTGCGTGGGTGCGAGTAAAGGAATATCGGAATAGTTCAATTAAGCTTTTCCTCACAATGTCTTTATTTACAGCACTGCTTCGTTTTTCACCCTTTTAACACATTTTTAAAATCATTCGTCACGCAAGCATCCACAATACTGCATTGCTCGAATCTATGTCAGAACTTCCGCTCACGCGAGTAAACGCGCAAAACGCACGACTTGCTAACGATGCGCAAGAGCCTTATGGGTTTAAGCTTTCGTTGAATTGCTGTTTGTTTGAGTTCATTTTTCTTCCTTCATCTTTTTTCCCGAGCACACGCCATTTTAAAAGTGAAAAAATGCTCGCTGCTCCGTGTAAGCCGACTTCATTGTTCTCAGCAGTTGATAGACCCTGACGTTATAATTCTATCCGCGGAAATATCTCTAAACGTAATTATTCGAATATCCATTCTAAAAAATAGTTTAAAATATTTTAACAAAGGAACAAGGAAACTTCCATTCAGATTGAACTAAAAAACATTCAAGTTCATCTGAAAAATAATTAATTTTTCATACAAGAGCTTAATTGTACTCAAAATGAATGGGAATATGGTTCAGAAATTGTATGCTAAAAAATTGGAACCCTTCATTAAAAAAGAGTAAGAAACTTATGTTAGTGAAGATTAGAAAGTTGAAAGTAATAAAAACTAAACAATGTAACCAAATTAAAATGAACCTTTTCTTCTTTTCAAACTAAGAAGTTTACGGTATTGTGAAACACGTGATTTTGAAATTTGTGGAAAGCATGAAAAAATAACGTACTTGTTTTATTCTGTAACGTGAATTTCTCGGAGGGATCTGCAATTATTTTGTGCAGGTTACGCCCTGTTGCACTTCCGTGTAGGTTGCCATTATAAGAGGTCACAATAGAATTCGCAAGTTCCAACCCTTAATTTTAGCCCCTTTATACAGAAACTGTATTTCTCTCTCTTTTACTCTTTCGCTCTTTCTATTCAGCCACATTCCTTCATCCGAACACGCTCGTCTTTTCTGTGCCGCTTTTGCTTCCGTTTCTACAGCTCTTATTTCAAACTTTAGATCCGTGATCATCCATCCTTTCGAGTTTTACTCTTCGCGTGCAACACAACCACCCTTTCTCTCTCGTAAGCACCTATAACTTTCATCCCTCCATCGAGCTGCTAACCCACTAGAAGAATTGTTCTTAAAATTCCCAGGCGTAGTATCTACTCGCCAATTCGCGTTTTCGCTATTTCGAGTTTTTTATATTCTAGGATAAATTGCATTTGGACCAATATTTAAGGAGAGAAAGATATTTTTTTAAATGTTCTTCTTATAATAATGTTAGACTTCATTTCAAACTACTGAATACAATTCTGAATTAAATATTTCATTTAGAGAATGAATTCACAACCGAAGTAGAAGAATTTTATGTTTCCTCATTTGCCATAAGTGCAATACACCTATTCGCATGCAAAAAGTTTTACTCCTTATTTTCAATTTGGAAGGATTCAATTTGAAATTGTTCAATCTTTATTTTAGGACAAACAGATAAAAAAAGTAATTTTCCTTTTTTACTTCTTTCTGTTGTTTTCTAAGAAGTGGACTAATTTGGTATTCCTTTTAACGCCACAGAGCAGTTCCAGGCCTGGCAGAAGAAAACCATTTCGAGAAAGAAAAGTTACATTCTGCCCAATTTCGCTAAACAGGCTGTTCGTTCTGAATCGTGGAAATCGAAACGGTCTTTGAATACGAAATTGCAGTATTCATACTAGTTTAGGTGGTAACAGATGCCTATTTTTTTCTACCATCCTATAGGATCGATTTCGTACGTGTATTCCTCTTGGTTCCACGCGTCTTGCGACGATTGCAAGTGGGATTCTGATTGATGTCCCTTACTTTTCGCTTTATTCGTGGATGGCTGAAGCCCGAATTGCTGACTCTGCGTTGAATCTGAAACTCCTTTCCTTCCCTTATCCCCAACATATATATCTAACTAGAGAACCAGTTCGTCGTCTTTATGTATAACCACGAACTGGAAACGTAACATGCGTGGTCTGTCATTCCATAGAAACAGTTTTAGAATATTGATACACTTGCATTGAAAATAATCCTGTATTGAAGAAACTAGTACTGTATATCGTTACTTTTAGTTGTAACAATATTTCTGGATAAAATAGTATTGAGGCTAAATATTTCGTTCATTTGAAAGTTCAAAATTTCTGGCTCAGCAAACGTACACGCACACTTCGCGTGCGACAAGCCTTTTCGTTTCTCTTAAACATTTTTCATAATGACAGTGTCACAAGGTCACAACCTAGTCTTGCCCAAATTGAACACGCGACAAATTAGCCGACCTTTCTTAATCTGCCTCTTTGTGCTCGAATAAGGCGTGATTGTTAGAAATCTGTATCGGTGATCAGATCATTGATTAGGTCATTAGATCAGATAATCTAATAATCACCTACGACCAGAAAGAGACAACGTGCCCACCACTCTCTCTTTTTTCTTTTTAATTACCATTCGCGTTTCCCCCACGGAGTCGAGTAGTCCATTTCTATATATCAATGGCCCAATTGCATATTCTTTTTGGAAAAGGATAACATTGAATACCGCTGTAGTTGATATAGAAAGCATGTTTGAAGTACCGAAGTATTTTGTGTTCGCGTACTGGTGAATTGTTGTTAAGAGAGGCCAATAATTAAATCAGTCACATCCACTCCAACCTATATACCCCTAGCGCTTTTTTAATTGAGGTCCAATTCTTTTTTTTAACAAATAAAACGGTCAGACGCACCGCGTATTTAAAAAATTTTTTTACGGTGACGAAAAAAAAATACTTCCGATTCGAATGTATACTCATCAAATAATTAAATTATTGATCTTTTACTCCAATGATAAAATTATACTATGTTGCTCTTAATTAAAGTTGCATCAAAAATAGAATTTAATTAAACTTTTAAATTTTGCAAGCAATTGAACCACTCTATCGTAGGAGATATTTTTTTATCTGAACGTAAATTAATCCTGATAATTTAAAAATATGTTTTAATATTATGCAATATCAAATATCCAACATCCTTTTTAGGATGTGGGTGGATTTTAGTCAACTGGAAAAACCACTCAGGTTATAACAAAGGAAAGCAAAATTTTAATACGAAGTTAACTTTTAATTGCTTCAAAAGAAATTAACATATATCAGGAAATTGCATAGTAGCAGTCAGAGAAGCGTAATATTGTTTATAATGTGCTCGTTGACTCGTTAACTACCATTTTCGTTAATATCGCATTGCATTGAAACCCATGAAGCTAATTCACATGTAACAGTTTGGGCAGGTTTGATCTGAAATGAATGTTTGGGGAGTAATACCAATTTCATCCAAGTGGAAATATTGTTAGTGATAAAAATTGACATACTGCCAACACGAAACTGATAGAATGTATTCTCATGATCGAGGCTTTCGAAGGTCTATGGCAAATACATTTACGAGTCATTCTCGATGAATTATCAAATGATTTTTGAGTATCGATCTACCGCATGTGAAAATATATTCCATATACGTATTATAATGGACATTCATTTGAACAAAATACACTTTTATATATTTCAATCGGATTTGCATCTCTAAAACATATATAAACATACATACATATGTCAATTAATGGTTAAAAAGGCTTGATTTTCCAGTTCGACTAGTTTTTCTTTCTTATTAAAGCTAGTTTTTTTCTGAAAATTCTGCCGTTATTCATAAAATCGATTATACTTTTGGTAGACACCCCTTCCAGACATAAACATAAATGCTCGGAATAAATATCGGAAAGGAATAAAATGCTTCCCGTTTCGCGTGGTTTACTCGTTCCGTCTTTATTTCTCGCGCACTTCAGTGATTTCGTCTCTTTATATCTTTTTTTCCATTTTTTTCGCTTTTCCTTTTTCATTTTTTGTTATTTTCACTCTTATGAACAATATTCAGTAGCTATAATTTTCCTTCTGCAGGATCAAGTCCGTTGTGTTTATTCGAACGTCGTGTCGTTTACTCGTTAGACACGAAACGGGTAAGCTGTCCAATTTATAATTTCCTTGGGGGCCCACCACCATCTCGACGAGAACGATAGGGAAGCCAGAAAAAGTACTCGAACGGTACTTTTGTAAAGTAGAGCACCCATTCAGTATCGTATTATCTTATAAATTTGTCAAGTAATATTTATCTTCGACAATGGAGCTGTTATATGATTAAATTAATTAAGAGTAGGTCTACATTGTCTACAGTTTGCGTATTTCCAGTTTAAAGTTTAAATAGATATAAATAGAGTGATTGAGATAATGAAGAAGCGTTGTGCTTTTATTACAAGTTGGGAAGTTTAAGGCTCAGTTTATTCTTGCAATTTCTCGATTGAAATGTAACTTTGCACAGGACTCAACAGAGATTTGTTACGGCCCTCGATCTGAAGAGTAAAGTTCTACAAACGGAAATCTCTCGCGACAGCTAAATCTTCCACACAAGAATTCCCTTCGAGCCTTTCTTGCTCCTCGAGCTGTCTCCCTTCGGAATATTGTTGAATTTGATTCATGTCTGTCTTTTTTTTCTTTGATCAATTCACTTAAAACATTTTTCGTGTTTTTAATTTGCAGAAAGTTTACTCGAATTTATTTCTGCTCATACTTTAAGGAGATTACATCTTTTTTAGCTTGCACAACTCTTTTTATATCATGAGAAAAAATGTTTATGAAACGGGTAAAGCGAGTTAACTCTTGTCTATAATCTGTATTGCAGATTATGTATTCCGGGATCGTAGCGAATCAGAAAAATAAAATGCACGCCATAAATTTTTCATACTCTAGTATACCAATTCGGGCAGAAAAGAGGTTAATCCCTTGTAATCCTGGAAAGTTTATAGTCTTGCCCAAGCTTTGTGAGATAATATATCGATACAAATTAGAGAGCATTTATTTACGCTTATAAATATTCATTTACAAATTTTCAAAAAAAGCTTTCTCTTCTCGGAAGTTTAAATTAAATTCAACTTAATTAAAACCAAAATTAGGATAAAATGGGCTGAAAACATGAATTTTTTACATTATTTTTAAATTAAAATATGTACGAAGTATGTTTAATATTTAATATTTCTTTATAACGAAAGAAAAATTCTAATTTACCTTTTCAAGAAGATTTTCATGACTGGCTTGAATTCATGTGGAAAATCGTATACGGTATATCAATGATCTTCGTTTTCAGTTATATTGCTCAAAGGGTTCTTTCACGTTGTTGGTATTCCAACAAGTAATGAAAGAAAAAAATCAGATAGAACTAATCGACTATTCAGATTCAAGTGATTATATTGAGTTTAACGAACCAATAACAGATGTCAATTATTTTGCGTATATAAAGGCAGTCCTACAAAGAGTTCGTTTTTCGCTAGCTTTGCTATCTGTGAGGCACTCATCGCATTTTATGCAACCATTTCGCACTCGCAGGTGAAAATTAACTAGTTTAGGTGCCGCTTAACAAGTGAATTAAAAAGTGGAACACGCTTATTGCGGAGTAGATAGTAGCCATCCGACCAATTCGCGTATCCACAGGACAATTATTATTTGCCATTTTAACTGGTTTATACATCCATGGTTTGGTAATGTACTCACCCCATTTCAGTTATTGCAACAGTACTCAGTTATATTCCCTCTGGAACCTGGTTTACGCAATTATTATCACGTGAAGCTTGGCTCTCGCGAGGACTTTGGAAAAACTAATTATTACCTTCATTGTTTTAAGCCTGGCATAAACAATTTCACTAATTTCTGCTTGCTAATGGTTGCGGAGCCACACATTTAATTTTATACAGCTGAGAAAATAATGTTTACAGTAATTTTTTTTTATATAAAACCTCTGTTTGTGTTCTTATTAGTGATGCTTTCGAACGAGATTTTTAACAAGAAAACAAAACATTTAATAATCAAGTTTTCGAAAATTGTTCAGAGTAGAAGTCCAACAAATTGGAAGAAATTCTTGTCTTGTGCTTCACGAGCTCATAATATTCGAATTCACATCCGATTTTAATTACATAAATATCTCGAAATTTATAAGAATAAGAAATAATTTGAAGTTATGTCAATTGGATCAAGAAAATTACTAAATTCAGAATAACAATTGTACAGTGGGCAATTCCTTATTCGTATAACTTTTTATATTACTAAATTGCGAGAAAATTCTCTTCAATTCAAGATATTTCAGTCCCTCAAATTTGTAGGCAGAAAGCAATTGCAAATTAGCTCTATTCATCTCAGGGGATGAAATCGCGGAAATTAGAAATACAGCTACATTTTGCTCTGATTATTCGTCAGTAGAAGGACCATGAATGCATCTTTTTATGCAAAAAAAAATTATGTTCCAACTCAAATAAAAGAATCTCCCTCGAGACGCGAAAATTACTTTTTGTTCAAAATCTTTTGAATATGTTTTTCTTGATGTAACGAATGAAGCAAAATATTTCGAGAGACGAAATAATAAACGAAAAACCATAGAAAGTATAACATATAAAAGCATATAATATGTATATATTATATAAAAATTATTACACAATTAATTTGGATGCGTGATTGATTTTAATTTTTAGATAATACATTACTTGAGGTAGATGGCAAAAATTAGGGATTCTCATGATTTGACTAATTACAGTTTTGGTGGATGGATCTAATTAACGTACTCCTGAGCTCAGCAATCAAGTTATGTGGTATATGCAAACTCCAAACGTTATGAATATGTTCTGAATCGAGGAGATAATTAGTTAATTAGCTCACAAACTATTCTATTTTTTCATTTTATAGGTTCATTACCTTATTTTTAGCGATCTTAGTCTACACATATATGCGTAAAATAAACTGGAGGCTATCCGCTTCATACATACTGTATCTATTCTTGTTTCAACTTATTTCTCTAAGTTGAAGTTCGAGGTGTAGTTTCTACTTACAATTAGTAAGACACTTGTTTAATTTATTCTACTCTATGATTCATCTATCATTTCAAAATTCTCGCTCTCGATCGAATCGAGAAATACATTTATTCTATTTGTTCTCTTGGTCAAAATTTGACTATATTTTATTATGCTTCAAGTTATAAATGTTTAGATGAATGATTTTTTTATTTTTATAATACAAAAATATTCGATAATTTTGAAGCATAGAATTGTTCTCTCTGAAATTCAGAATTCTGTATTTGTGAAAAATCATTCAGCAATGTGTTTTTTTTCTGCTTACATATATCTAGTCGAGTTGATTTGTTAAAAAATATACTGTTAACCTGACATATGGATATAAAGATTGCTCGAGATATTTGATTTTATTTTAATTGGATTTATTGATCGACGTTGATGATGGAACAGATTGCAGATTTTCTAGTAAATTCATGGCCCTGTTCTCCTCTTAAGGGGTCAATTCCCACCGACTATGTTGTCCGGTGTCAACTGGTGTCAAGTAGCACAACGATCGTACGACTTCATATCCACCAATAGGAAAATAGAATTGAATCGAGCCTCCAATGTCGGCGTCAGCGAGAAACGATGATTATTTAACTTAAAATCGTAAACATCTTGTTGGCATCAATCCTACGCGATGCTGACGTTCATAGAATAATTATAGATTCTTTGACGTCCAAACGACTCAGATGTTTGCAAGTTTCACGAATTTAGAATCTCTTTTATTATATGAAAGTCTATTTTTCCATTATGTTCTAATACTAGAACGGGTTAATAATAAAGAATAAAAAACAAACATGAAAAAGAGAGAAACATTCAGTTTGCACGTTTTGCTAGAAGTAGATTTGGAAAATTTGGAAAATTCGTTATCAGTATATCATAGTTTTCTCTTTAATGAAAATAGTTTTCATTTTTCGAGTTCTTTTTCAAATTTCAATTTAGGTCAGAGCACACAGACATCATAAATGTTTAGCACACAGAAATTAGTATTTCCTCGTTAAATGTCATGAAAAATAAGGAAACTGTTAATTTTAATGTTTTCCGGGAAAATGTGTTCATTATACGAGGAGAAAAATTATACTTGAATTGTACTTTCCTCGTTTTGGGGATCATACATGGTTGTGACAAGGTATACAGTCTAAAATGTTGTATTTGGTACATGAATAGTACATGCACTTTGAACACACGTAGATTTACTCAATTTTTCGGTTCTTATTTTCCTCGTATGTAGGAAACAGACTTTATTTTGCAAACTCGACTCTCTTCTCGAGTTATGGTCTTATGTACGAGACCACAATTAGCAAGTACATACAGCTCCCGTCTCGTCCAAGCTGATTCAGAATAATTAGATTACAGTCTGCGGACATATGTGAAGCTAGCTTTCCACGCAGCTTCACATTATAAATTCAAACGCTGTTCTATTTTAACTTTTTACGAAGAAGATACTCACGGAGAAAAAAAGTTTGCTAATGTTACTGGATACATATATGTCAAATAATGACCAGCTCTTCTTTTTATAATATTTAAACGAGCTGGTTTCATCAGTAATAAGATTCCATTAAATTTTTTTCTTCTTGAGTTCTTCTAAAGTCTGTTATTTATTTGTTACATCAAAGATCGTTACTCGTTTGTTGTAGAAGAAAAGGGTCTTCGTTAGTTATCATTTCTCTGGAAAAAGAACTGACAGTCGAAGGGTTTTAACTTTATAAATACTAGAGGTATAGAAATCGTAAACGTAGAAAGGCAGATTGTACATCATGTGCACGCATACTTAGTTTTCATGCAGTATGATTTGAAATTTCTGCAGTGCAATGTGATGAATTTTCTTCCCTGGATCATAAATACCTTTTTGATGTATTATTATAAATGAGAAGAAAAATAGCAGAGCATATGCAACTGATGTTAGTATAGAAGCAAACAAGTACATACTTTAGTATTATTTGTATTACTCGTATATTATTTATACATATAAGTGTATTGCATATTTATGTAACACTATAGTGTTAAATCTTCCTATAATTCCTGCCATTTATCACTGAATCTACGTGTGTAAGGCACCACAACTGCATCAGCTGCATGAAAACGTTTTGCAACGTGTGCAAACATAGAAAATACGCGAATACTAGAAACCGCGACTAGAGAAATTCATTTTAGCCTCCCAGAAGGATGTTTCTATTTTCCTCTAACAGTATAAGTACATAGCCCGAAATTCATTGTAGAATGTAAATAATTCGTATTTTGGTACACAACGCACTATTCTGTTCATTTATGTAAATAACTTTCAGGGGCATTAGTAGTTAAGTTGAATTAACTATATTTCTGTTGTATTATACGTTTATGTTCGTTTTCTTGTTACTGTAATTTTGAAGCGTCTTAAAAATAGTTATATTTATTAATTTGAAATTTTAAGCAATATTGATGATTTTATATGGCTATGATTCTAAAGACTAAGTCGAGTTCGGTTGTCATAGATTTTGAAGGGATTAATATTGCTGTTCTGTCTAATATTCCAAGCGGTGATACATTATCCGATGAAACTTTGAACCAATTTCAAACTTTAGAGTGTACACATTGACGTTCTGTCATAACGCTTATTGGTTCAACAATTAATGAAGACTGTATAACGCGAAACGCGAATAAGGATCTAGATCCACTGCACGTTAAGGACTCGAAGTTTAAATAGTTTTGGCCTTTAATCGTAAGATATAAAATCGAATTTAAAAAATTTTAACCATCTGGATATTTAAATTTTCCTTTCTTTCAAGAATTTGAAGCCCAAATCATCTTTTTTGTTACCCTTGTTTTCTGTAATTCACGCATACGCAGAAAATAGTTTTTTCAGAGCACAATGAAAACTCTTGAGGCTATAAAAATGAATCAAAATTGTAAATTAACGGAAGTAGATTATTTAATGTTCTCTTCAATTCATTATATTGAATTCCATCAATATTGACGTTGATAATATAGTTTCGATGGGTTTTATTGAGATTTGCGGAACATATTGTATATGTATTTAGCAATAATGTTGCTTACATGTTATAAATTTAGCTGTTTCAACTAACACAAATATTATTGTTTGGGACCAATTACGAATTTCCAGTCCGTGTAATCAAATGCAGGAGTACTTTACATTAATTGAAAATTACATTATATGCTGTCTTATATAAAATTATAAAAACCAATACGTTTATACAGTTGGATCAATCAAAGGAATTTTTACCCAAAGATTCATTATCCGGTTTAATTTTCACTTTAATGACTTAATAATGGGTTGAGTGGATGTAATAAAGACGTAAAATATATATGTCTTGCTCAATAAAATAGTAGGAAGGTTGAAAGCTAAAGAACTTATTCTCTTACCGTTTGATTTATACGGGCCAACAAAGATTACTGAGCATTCTCAGGAAGTATACTGTAGCTACTTTACTTTAATTTCTTTTCACCTTTTTAACAAAAAATTTCAAGCGGATATGCAATTTCAAACTCCACCACTTGACTGCGAATAATGAGAAATTATTGTCAACCTCCCTTCCCTCTTTCGCTTCAGAATTCTTTTCAAACACTTTCCTATTGAGTTTAATGCGCTTATTGGTATCAATTTTCTGATACAGAATACTCTTTCTAACGATCTAACTTCTTTGCTCTTTTCTCCGCATGTTTGAAAGTTGAAAACTTAGAGGGCACTTTAATTTCGTTTAATTTACCTACAACTTTAATTTCAAAGAAATAAAAATGCTATATGTGGGATGGAAATCTTAAATATTGAGTGCTAGAACATTTATGCCCCAAAAAAAGGTAAAAGGAATTCATTACAAAAAAATTGTTAAATTAAAGTTTGACAGTGTTAGTACTTTAGTGAAGGTCCAGTAGGAGTAATAGAAGTGCCGGGCAATATCGACTTTTCTCCCCTTGTTATTTTTTTCTCCCATAATCTAACCCGCGTTCTCATTTTATTTTCTCTCTGCTTTGCACGAGAAGAAATCGAGTCTTATAGAACACGAAGACGTTAACTTAAAGGTTAAATTTAGACGTTAAATTTAGGGATTGCTCAATTTGCCCCACGAGTCCGAAAGTTTTTCCATTTGATGGTACTTTATTTTCATAACTAAAATTCTTTAAAAATTCTTAATTTTATCGTGAGACAACATTTACATTCTTTATAGAGGCTCTTCCATTATTTAACTTTTATATTTACTCTTCTTGATTAGCTTTTGAATTGGGAAAATATACCAAGGTGCAAGATGCAATGTTACTACCTGTAAATTTATTATTCATGGATGTCTAGTGCCTTTCTATTCGAAAGGCATGTGTATGTCGTCCGACAGGTGGCCCCCGGGGTTTGAAGTGGTGGTCGTGGAATGTGCCGAGTCAAATCGTGAATAATATAGCTTGAGGCAAAAGCTCCTAAGCCTCTTAGCTTTTGTCACAGAGCCTCTAGTGCCAACGAGAACTTTCTCACAATACTGTGTTTGTGCCTTTCAAAAGTCTTATATGTAGATACATTAGACTAATAACCACTCCTATAAATTTATTCGAGTGAAACTACAAATCGACTGAAAACTTAGCTTCTCCTTAGTTGGAGTGAAGTTTTCACTCTTTCAAAGGGTGAAATGTCTTACGATTAGAGTGGAAACTTCACTAGAAAGAAACAGAAGCTAGGTCTTCACTCAAATAAGAAATTTACAGAGCACCTTCTATTCAATGTTTTTCTTCTCACCTACTCACGAAGATTTAAAGGTGGTTTAATGTTTAAATTGTACATTTTTGAAAAGGTCACCTTTTCCCATTTGACTTATAGTATTTTGTCGCTATACATTTTGATGCACAGCTTATATTTTCTTTGTTATTTATACATTAGTACCAGTCAGAATAATTTCGATGTGACACGAAAATATGTCCTACTTAAAGTAATTGGATTCTAACTTTTAAATTATTAAAGGGTAAGAGGATATTTTTTTCTTCCAAAGTAAATAGGTAGAATATATATTATATATACATGTACATCTAAAATTACTTCTTCCTCATGCCCTGTTAATACAGTGAATCGATATTAATCCAAGGCAAAATCACTTTCATGAGCAAACAAATATAATCGAAACTTGCGTGTGGAAATAAAATTTTCAATCTATTCCGCGTGATGTACTCGTTTTTCGAATAGAAAATTGAGTTCCTCCGCAAGTGCCGATCTCTTTTCACGTTCGATGAATGAATTGGAATATAGTCGTTTGAAGTTATTCCACCCTTGGACGTTGAGGATGGTTCAAGTAGACAGAATATTTTCTTGCGGAGAAAATTAAGAGAGGGCATTTAGAAAACGCGAATGAAAAAATCAGATAAGAACTTTTAGACAGGGAATCAAGAATGGACGAGGTCGTCTGAAAAGCAATAACTCTCACATCGCGATTGAGTATTTCTTCTTCAAAGTAGACCAAAGGCAAAGACACCCATTGCTCTGTCGAGCGAATATCACTTAAGCTCGGTACACAAGATCCATTCTCCCTGGATAAACCCAAATCAAACTGTCGAAGTTAATATCACTTTCTTGTAGATCCGCGTTCGCTTGCTGACAATGCTTAGTTTTCCTGATACAAAGTCCCTCAAAAGGAAACAGAGTGATGGAAAATCCTTAGAAATACTATATAATTTATTGATATATTCAGTGAAAGGTGACCTTTGTATAATATTTCGGATGTATATTTTTAGACCTTTTTTCTATTTACAAAGAAATAGAACCCTTTGATGTTACTCAACTCCTCTGAAAATTTTATATTGAAATTATATTATACGCGTATACTTGCATGCTATACATCTTTTATTTGACTGATTGTGTAATAAAAAAAAATTGTAAACTCAATTATTTTTGTGGCTTTCCAACATGATCGAGGCTTCAAAGATTTAATAAAAATACCAGTCACGAGGGGTAGCTTTACTTATAGAATTGTAGCTTTTGAAACTTCATTGGAACATAAACTAAAGTAATGCTTTCCAACATTCTACCTTGAATTTCTTTCTTAATACAGTTAAACTTTTTATTTCGATTTGAAAGATTGGCGAAGTTTACATTTTTACTTCGAGTTCAATCAAATCAATTTTACAGAAATATTTTCTTGTGCTATTTGATTGATTAGTTTTTTCAATTTGTCAATTTTGATCTCGAATAACTAACTTTCAGGGTTTTTAGATAAAAATTGAGGAAGTTATTCGAACTTTGTAGCATTCATCTGAAAAATTTGAATTCCATGTACTTCATTGCTTTTCATGCAACATTGAATAGGCTGTCAATTGTTGAGGATTTTTTATATAAAAATTTTGAAATATATAAAAAATATATACACGATATTTAGATAATAAAATACTGGATAGTGAGCGTGAGTGCAAATGCAAAAGGTGTGTTTGTCTATGAATCGATTCGTGTATATATTCATGATAAAGGGGGTATAACGAAATAGTTCAGAGTTGAAAAATAAAATTATTCCCTCTCGGGAGCATGAACAACCATCTGTTATTCTACACTAAGGTAGTTCGTGTTTCATCGATTCGCAATCTATGATTAACTCTATTTAACGATGCTCCAATTAGCACTTTAATTAGAACCGGTCACAGACTCTCTCGACACAAGGCGTTGTTTCCACCTTTGCCTTTCTTGCTTATCAGTGATTCTCATCTCATATTTTGTATTGTTAGAAAAATTAGAAAAATCCGAGATACATAAATCCTGAGCGGAGATATGAAAATTTAATTAGGTTCCAATCTAAGCAACGTTTCCCCCCGTTAGAAATTTCTTCATAATGGAAAAATACATATTCAGATTTTAGGTTGAAACAAAGAAAAATTTACACTCAATAAATACATACAATATGGTGTTTATTTTTCAGTTTTATCAAAGATCTGAAAACAGTCGTGTTTTATTTATAAAATCGTCGCTTGTGCAAGTTTACTATGAGAGTTCTTGTATAAACCAGAAACGGGTGTTGCCTGACTGCATCCATAAAGTTCCACCTTTTGTTATTTCTCCGATTTTATGCACCAACTCTCTCCATTCATTACGATGCAACTTCATTTTAATACCTTCTATATAAATACCGTTTTAGGTGAGGCATTCGCCCCCACCCCATAGATTTTTTCACCTTACCTTCATTTTTTCCCTCTTCATTGGGAAATAAAAAAATGATAAATTGTGAGCAATTTGTGTCAAAATCTCCCTCCCCCCTTACCTTCAGGTCGCTTTTCTTAATCAGCGCCAGATATTTTCTGGCTTTAGAATTTCCATCCCTGCTCCAAGCAATATTTATAAGTTTAAATTGTAGCAAAAGGGAAGACATGATTTGACAATCTAGTATATGTGCCTCCTGAAGAAGCTAATGAGTTCACGTAAAGGAGCGCTTAGTATGTCGACGGTATCCTAGGGTAAAGACGTACCAGAGGTTTTCTAAGGTTTCTAGAAAACGACCCACCAGTGGATAAACAAGTGGTAACAAGGTACGTGCTCGGCCTCTCTTTTTCCTTGCGAATGTCGACAAACCCTACGACAAAATCTACCCTCTGGCTCTACTTTAGATTCACTCGTTGTTCTATATTCTTGACTGTTTTGTCGGTCATCCCTTCTATAAAATATACTAAAAAATGAGTCATCTATCCTAAAATCTAAAAATTTTAAAAGCTTTTTATACATTCAGCGATATTTATCCTTTTTTATTTTAGGAAAAATTGGCTAAAATCCAGAAAACCTTTCTTTCGGAAGAACAGGTCGAAATTTCATTTTGTAAGAGATTCGTGCTTCAATAGTCTCATGGGATGGTTTGCTGAAGATGTAGTTACCTAGCGACCTATGTGCTTTCGATGCTGTTGTAAAGCTCAAGGAATTCTATTAAACATTAAAGGATTTTAAAGCTCTTTGTTTTAGAATTTTTCAAAGACTTTTAACCGATTACGGAGATTTATGTATGTACCGATGTACATACTGTATACCAACCCAGAAAATAAATCAAAGCGTCCTTTTTAATTAAATACGAGTATGTAGATGCTTTTTTATAATTCAATTGGAAATTTCGAATTTATACACTTGTCAGAAAATCCTTCAAACGTAACGACACTTAAAAATTATCTTGAATCACACCGATATAATTTGATGTGTATTGTATCATTCAAGATAATATAGGAGGTACATGATTGAAAAGTTCTGAACGTTCAAAGGAACGAATTTTTGTATTGATTGTATTTGTAACTATAAAAAGTTTTTAAATATTGATTAATTTACATTGAAAATAATAAAGAATTAAATAAACTTGTAATCCAGATTGTTATTTTTAGTTGGCACAATATTTCTGGATAAAATATAATTAAAAAAAAATATTTCGTTCATTTGAACGTTCGAAACTTTATTCACATGGAGGTACCCAATGTCGAATATATGTAAACACATTAACGTATGCTATAGTGAATATAACTTTAATGTTAGTGACACTCTGAATATTGGAGTCATAACCCCATATCAGTCCGGAAAAGGGCTCTATAAACGAAGTAAAACGTTGAGTGAGATTTACCTATTGCCTGCGTATTCTATATAGAAAAAGGGAGCCAGGTACTATTGCTCTTTTATATAGTCGACAATAAAAGGCTATAATATACAACGTTAAGTGAAATATTTTCAGGCTTTTACTAGCTTCGAAATCACACAGAGAAGTTGAAATATTATATAGTTGAATATTTTCTCTAGATGCATTTTGAGGAATGTATATAATATCCTTCTCAAAGGCACTTTAATCTTTTCACGTCAAAGAACGTGAAATTATTTGTACGCTGCAAGAAAAAAATGGTACTGTGGCACCATAAATAGTCATATTCATTATTCATTTACAATATATCATACTTTAATAATAAAATATGAAAACGGGATGTAGTTTAAGTTCTGAACGTTCAAATGAACGAATTTTTGTATTGATTGTATTTTACACTATAAACAATGTTAAAAAATTAATTACATTTAAGTGAGATTTTCGTCCTTTCTTCATCATGTTGGGAACGAAAGGTTCAAACCAACACTTATAATATTTTAACACTGTTTATAGTTTAAAATACAATCAATACAAAAATTCGTTCATTTGAACGTTCAGAACTTAAACCACTTAAAACGGGAACAAACATAAGTCAGTACAGAATTGACGTATATATATATTATAATTTTCATTCCATTCACCGATTTGTATGTATGTATTTATAAGGATTTCATCTGTCAAACTGATTTCTGAAAATTGATGAAAATTTAATGAGCTGGAGTATAATTAATTAGGTTTTAGTAAACTCTTCACTTATATATCATACCTGCTAATTGTAATTCAAAACCTAAGTAGAACATGCAATTGATTAGTGAATAATTGAAGACAGAATGACACTGATGTCAAATCGACAGCTATGCGCTTAATTGTGAGATTTGAAGTTTAGCAAAAAAGCGATAAAAATAAAAAGAATTCATCGGGAAAAAGAGCAATATTGGATTTCAGACTATTTTTAAATCCTAATGTTTCAAACTAGAATTTAAACTTTTCTTTTAAGTTACAAGAAGCAGCAGAAGTAAGTCCAGTTTCTTATTGTGTGGCAAAATAGGCATGAAGAAATAGCAAGACAGAGTTAAAAAAGTGCGGGGGGAGAAATTGAAGTCCGTACTTTGTCTGACCAGTAACAATCCGACACTACTATGTGAGAATCGACTTTTAACCACAAAGCTTCTAGTCTGACACGTAACGAGCTTCTACTACTAGACATCGCGCACACCTTCATTTCCGTAAAACTTTCTGCGGCTCAGAGACCCTCGTTTTCTCCATTTCTTCTCTGACCGAATTTCTCTAACGTAACGTAACTAATTCTTTCCATATTCAAATTTGGAACAAATTCAAAAAATTCACATTTTCATTTGATGGGTTAATCTACCCCGAATTTACAGAGGAACTCTGAGTTTCAATAATTCAATATATTTATTATGGTCCATAATAAATTTAGCAACACAAAACTCTACAAATAATAATAGTTTGGTGATTTATAAAATTAATGACGAATCTTACACTTCAAAGTATATATTTGTGGGTGTATAGCATCGTATTATTACGTCTCTTTCAATTTGATTCTGAATAGTTTCAAAGTGAAGTTTCGTACAGCAAAACTGCCTTCTGGCGTTGGAATCCCTTTCGATTACATTGCCAACCGTATTTCATAATGCGACCGCAGTAGCGAACGTATGCAAGAGGTCTAGTCTACCTTAGATCGACCGGAAATCCATGTAACAGCGTTGGTTTCTCATATGTGCGCATTCTAGAAAATTTATGATGGTCGATTCTGGCCGAATCTACAAGCCTTTTGCAGAAAACCTCAGCCACAGATGCCTGTCATTTCCTGCATTTTCATTCTTGTTCCATACAAAGTTTTCCTCTTACAAACGTGAATTTTCATCTCAGTTATAATTCCAAAATTCCGAGTACACAATTTCATATGCAGTATTTAGATTTATAATTCATTTAAAAGCAGGCATACGGAGTTTCAAGTAATATAAGGAATTTGCATCAGCCATGCGGAGTATACCAAGTAGTATAGAGAAATTTAGGTCAGACAAAGGGAATGCTAGTATAATTCAGTACAAATCGTTTTCATCAAAACATAAGGGGTTATTAAGTAGTATAAATAATTTTAAGTCATTAATATTTTTCTATTATAATATGAAGAGAATTATATTGTATATATCTAGATGTTAATTTAGTAGATGTTAATTTGAACGCAAACGTTAAACCAGGTCAACTCCTAACATAGGACAATAACCGTCCATCATTCCATCTGGCACGCACTCTGATTTATCAGGGGATATTTCCTTACAATAAATTGCGCGAATTCTCGGTGTTCCGAGCAGAAACGACTACTCTTTCCGGCGTCATCTTTATATGCGGATGCGTTATAACCAGAACGAAGGAAAAAGTTATTACGTTCTGAACTTAACACGGAAGAAGTTTCCCTCGATCTCCGACCTTCATTGTTCATTGTTCATGGTTCATGATTCTACTGCACTCTTAGATTATATGTACAACGTGGATGTATATTATTATATATACTACCCATCAATAAAGGGCCGTCGAGTTCCGTATGTATGGTGCGTTAGGTGGAAATCTCTAGTCTCGGCTTTTTAGAATTTCGAGATTCAGAAATCACACTGGTCCTAACCATTGCTATAAAGAATGCCTTGGCACTCCGCGAAGAGCAACCCCTACGGGGCTTTCACCGCATCTACATAACGTCTTTCTTATGCGATCTACCTACACATCTTGTACGTGATAGCACGTGTACTTTCATGCAACTTGCATTGGCCTGAACTTGTGGATGTAAGTGGTAACATACGGAACTGAGTACCCTCAGTTATCGACTTGTTCCCACTTTGTGGGTCTTAAACTTGCAGGCTAGCATAAATAGTTGCAGAATTGTCGTATTAATCCTTTATTGCGGTTTATGGGCATGAAATACGGTTTAAATTATGTCTTTTAGTCTATAGAAAAAAAATTACATGAATTTAAGTAATATATTATGTCAATATGTATGAAACTGACATTTGATGAAGCAAAAATATTAATTGATTCCGTTTTTTTTTTTCAGAAAGGTGAGTGATTTATTGACAATGCTGCCATCGCGCCTGTGAGTACATATTTTGCATTATTTCCTTCCTATCATGTCGGAGAAGAAATAATTCATCCGATACGAAGGGAGATGATAATTATTTAATCATTGCAAACACTAATGAACTCAAGAATAGTCCGGACGTGGGTTTACAAATTTGGAGCAAAAAAAGCTTTCTAATCAATACGAGAATTATTTTAAATTGTTAAAATTAATGTACTGAGATCGGGTTTCAGGAGTTATTCATTTTCTGCTGCTCTTATATTTAAATTTTCGAAATCTGAATATTCACGATGTTTAAAGAATGAAGGTTCTCTTGAAATATTTTACTTGAATTTAAAATCAAAGTCTTTCGAATCCAGGTCTTTTCAATTGAAACCCTTCAACTGTAAAATACTTTTACAATTTTCATCTTCCTCTTGAAAATTAAAAGGTACATCTAGATTAACTTACTTCAGATTATTCTGAAGGTCCAGATACATATTCTTCCTAAAATAGCCAAATTCCCTATTTAAGATTTGTTCATCTATTTACGATATTGCCAATTCTGGCGTACTTGAAGAAAATACATTCTCTTTTCGCATGTGAGAGGCATTGATAAAAGAAAGAATTGAAAATTGGAAGCGAAACAAGTTTGGGTTATCATCTCGGGAACACATCGAAAATCAGGGAAGATACTAAAGGGAATTCTGAAGAGAGAGAGAAGGGGCTTGCTCGCTAGGGAAAAAGAAAACTGAATTTGGATTCGTCTCGTCAGTTCGACTCCTCCTTCGCACGTTCCGATTTCGCAAGCCTCCGTATAATATTTGCTCTCGTGCTATTTTGTCCTCCGCATGTTGGTCCATGTCCTCTCAGCATCTGCACCTACAACATGAGAACACGTACCGAATCCAACCTTGGTAAACACGTATACAGAATTTTCTTTAACCTCTCATTCTACGTGTCTGCTGAGCACTCACCCTCTTCCGAAAATTGGAGCAGTTGCTTCTCCTTTTTTTAACTTAGTAAATTAAGTTGATCATTTCCTCGAATTGAGTAGCTTGAAACTGGAGTAGATCCAATAAATTGTCGACGTTAAATATTGATGCTAGAAATTTCTCAACTCTTTTTCCAATTTGTTTATAGCTTTCGAGAAAACGTTCTGAATAATTGTTGGCAGGGTCATGAGCTTTAATAATCATATTTTGGTTTCGAATCTCGAGTAAAATCTATAAATTTAATATTCGGTTGTATTGTATTACGTAACAAGCGATATTTCAAGTATAAGAGCATTTTTGGGTTGAAGTCTAGGAAACGCATATAAGCTTGCTACCCTTGAAATTCATACTCGACTTGACTCGAATAAGATTTCGTAGCTGGATTCATGCAACAAGCAAACGAAGCACGAAGCGGGACGTAACATGCGATCCGTTTCGACAGCCATGTGGGTACTCTCCTTGTTTCCCGACGAACTGACATTGTAATTTCACACTGCGTGCGCCCTACAATCTCTATTATGTAGCATGATGCCATCCCCTTTTCCTAGTTGAATTTCCTTTTCTTCCATTAGTGTCTTTTTCAACCAGCCTTGTGTAACATTTCACACCCACTCGGAGAAAATTATTGTGGCTAATTTTGTCAAAGTTTCGTATATGCGCCTCAAATCTTAATAATCCTCAGTTTAGTTCAAAAAAGATTAAATCTGAATGTCCCATTTTAAAAATCTTATTATTTATTTTCTCTGATTAAACTATACTAAGTATATTCCTTCATTTATTCTAAATAATTGACATCTTGATGGACATTCGAAGTTAGTGACAGAACGAAATTCACCAATCCTGCTTGTACACTCCGGGGGACTGACTAAATCTAATTTCGAATACCTACACTAACTAACTTTTGTGAAGGTACGGGAACGATAAACTTGGAATTCTTTCGAGTAAAATATATTGATTGTGGTGGGCGACATTAGGTTGGAACGATCAGAAAGTCTCGGTGGTTTGTAAAACACCTCTTTTAAACTGCAGATTTATCGTATCTGAGATTCAATTTAGAAAAGAAAAACTGGAGAAAAACAGGAGTTGAGAGAAACTATAGGAAAGAAAGCGAAGAGAATCTGGTAATCCTATGCTAATATCGGTCGAAAGGTAATTTAATTGAAATAAAATGCCTGAAGCGATTTTCCTAAGCTGCTGTCGATTTATATCCTCTGACGAAATGAAATAGAGTTGATTCGATGCCCAAGGGATGCAGAAATAGGAGAGAAATGAAAGGAAAATAAAAGAGGGAATTTGTTTTGTTCTAATAACAATATTGCTTCCTCTAAATTATTTAGATCTTTTAACTTTATTAAAAAACGAAAAATATTACGTTATTCTTATGAATCAATTACTATATTTTCAATTTTTAAATTGATGTAGAGTATAGTATAGTTTCGGGTAATTAATTTTCACTTGAAAAATCAAAATAAATTTTGAAGATTCCTAGCTGTAAAAAATGTAGGAACTGTAAATGTATAATTCGCCTTTGTGTTCTGTATAATTTTCTGCAACACTTTGCTCAAAAATGCCATTTTGATTCAAAAAAATTCTATTCAATGATAATATTCACTTATGCAACCAAAACTTTACCTGCGGTTGGACATCCTATAGGTGAAATTTGTTTTAAACTCAAATCCCGATACATTCTGCATTTCCAGTACATCCACGCACGTGTAGAATTTAATTTGCATAAAAAATTTGCCAATCATCAAAATGCAAAAGCTAATTGGAAAGATAATTCTATTAGTGACGTGAAATCAGCTATCAGCATTTAGAAAATTTGTCTAGTTGAAATTTTGAAATTATTAATTATATTTTATGCAAATTTAATGAAATGTTGATGTCGTTTAATTTCAATAACGTCCTCATATGCAAGCTGATGAATAGAATCACATTAATCGATAGATTAAATTACAAAATTTTCTTTCTTTTAATAATTTCTCTGATTTTATGCTCACAATAATTTATTGTCGTCCTACTTTTTGCGGCAAAGATAGGTAGTAGTTTATTTTAATTCTCACAAATTCTGATTTCAAGAGAGTATCGCTCTAACACAACATGCTTTGCTTTGCGGGGATGTCCAAACGTAAATCGTGCTTAAATCCAGCGAACCTTGAATACTCCCTCCGCAACTTATTTTACCAAAAAAACTTTTGAGTGCACTTCTCTTCGTTCGTTATGACTGGAAATTTTTTCTATGCAATGGATATTTTGCTTCTTTTTCATTTTCATGTCCACTAGGTAACTTTTGAAATATTTTTGGAAAAGGCGATTCTGTATAGAAAATGGAAAAATAATCAATACGTGTTTAATGCATGTGTAATAATAGTCTATTTTAGACGTAATTCAACAATTGTAATTGGTTGAATGTTCGAATAATTTTAGTTGTCTTACTTTTTGAACAAGACAAATTTTGTATTTCGACGATTCTTTAAAATTCGTAGTCTTTATCTTCCTTCCGCCGTTTGTGAAATAGTCACATGAGAAACGTACGAGATTCAGTTCCTAAACTTTGGATACGTACACGTAGCTATAGATGTTGGCAATGTCTAAAAGGAAACTTGGAACATTTATCACAGAAATCGTATCTGTGTAATATATAGTTAGATCTCTACAAAGGAAACTGTTTGAATTTGACTTTCGACATTATAAAGGAGATAGTGATTGAGATTCATACAAAATAAATTAATTTGCATCTCATAAAATTATATTGCTTTCCACAGTAATTTAATCCTTTCAAAATTGTTTCATGCATATTGATACGTGAACTACACAAAAATCCTTTTACGAAATCCGTTTCGCACCTGCGAAATAATATCAAAATTGATCATCAGTATAGGTAAATAATATAATAAGATAATTTAATAATTATTGGTACTGGAAATTAATCAACTTTCACAATTCTGCATATGATATTGACAGAAAATTATTCATTTGATCGATCAAATCCTTTATTATCAAACAATTTCCTACATTGGAGAAAATTTATTTATCATTAACTCTGGGTAAATTCGAATACGTAAATTTTGAATGCATAAATAACAACTACTACAGAAAGAAATAAAAGGAATCATACGAGAATAAGAAGTATACTAGGAATGTATTGTTGGGTCATTTTGGATGTGATCGTTCCATCTTATAGTTTGCTGCATAAACTTGTTTATGTTATGTGGTACTTGTTAATTCCTTTTGTTTTTATTTGGATGAAATGTTTTTATAGACGTGAATTAAAAAAAAAGAATGTTGCTCCTGTACGTTTTTACGTCAACAGGAAAATCTCGAGAGGGAAGGGATAAAACAAGAACTAGTCACTCGTGTTAATCATCCAGAAAGGTAAATCCACAGAGACTTGTCCGATACGCGAATTCAGTCTGGTGAATCCAGGTGGTTCAGAAACCATTCCTATTTCTACCTTTTTCCTCTCCCTTTCTGGGGTTCTCCCTGCGGCTACCCTCTTCGCGAATCCGAGAGAATTTCGTCGACGCCTAATGAAAATTAATGGCTTCATGTTATGCAGGGTTGGTGTGAGAAGTAAGTGGAAGAGGAGCGTGTAGCGGTTCTGCCATGATTTAATACTACCCCCCTAACAACACCCTTTACGTTCCTGTCCTAAGAGATTTTGGCACATAAATAAAACGCGTCGATGGCGTCTCCACATAAAATTTCAAATTTTGCATAATTTAAATTCCACTATTAATTAATTAGAAGGGTGGGGGAGATTAAACTTAAATTTTATGTATATTAATTTTAGAAATTGGATAATTTTTTTCTATACCCCCCTCTTTATGAAATATAGAGGAATTGAGGAAGATTGTAGAGGAGACTTAATAACAAACAATAATTAAAGAAAAATAATCGATTTATTACTATATTTACAACAACTTTCATTTATATTACAAATAAATATAGCTCTCGAGATCGAACCATTTAATTCCGTGATTTGATGTAGAGAAAAAACAACACAACTTTACATTTTTTTTTGTTTTTGTTTTTTTTTTGTATTAGCGGTTACACTATAACATTCTGGTTTCTCTCTTTCTCTCTTTATATCATCTTCACACATCTATAACGAATTCACACTCATTCTGTTTCTCGTCACGGAAATAAATTGTGTAAAGATCTCTACTAAGCTGCAATGCGAGTAGAAGGTACAGATGTACTTGTATGTAATAATACTATAACTTTCAGTGTTAAATTACACGATGAATCTAGGACGCTTTTCAACTATTACCTATCATATTTCTAACGCTTAGCATACATCGCGTTAACTATCTATATGTACAGCTGGACACATTAATGTCGAATATTTCCGCTGACAAAAGAGAACGAGATCGAATTTATACAAAGTAAAATACGTTTTTCTACTAATATTATAAGTAAATTATTCAATTCCTTAAAATATTTAAATAAAATGATCATTTAAATTGACAAGACATTCTTTTAAATATCTCTAAGTGAATCAATTTAGCGAGTCTCGTGATCTACCACTCATTCCCAATCGTTTAGCGAGTTTATTGTGTGCGTATTAATAAAACTAATCAGCGAGTAGCGTCCCAATAAGCGAGTGTTTTATGAATCTAGAGATAGGAGGGCTTTTACTGAAATCATGAAACGAAGCATCAAAGCATCAAAGCCCAGCTTCCGGAGAGAAACTGAGCTTTTAAAGAAACGATACATATACACTAAATATCTCTTACATGTACACAGTACAAAAATAGTGAGAATCCTTGCGGTATTTTCGATCGACGATTCCCGAGAAGTCTGATTTGAGAGAATGTGAGGAGATTCTTTTCATTTATAACACAGAGATTCTTTTCAAAAAGTTCTTGACAATATTAATTATTTTATGAAAGGACATTTATCCTCTTTTATCAATTATTTTATCGTTTTGTTCACTCTTCAGACGTCGCGAGAAGGTCGATGCATATAACGCGCGAGGTTAAATTTAAAATTGCTAAAAAAAAAAACTAATCGTCTATAAAATTATCAAGGACTCTGATTGTCCCCCTTTGGAGTTTGAGTTTCTACGAAACTCAAAACCGATGTTACAGTTACGTATAAAAACAAAAAGAATCACAAAAACAACACAATCACATTTTAAAAAATGCAGGTTGTACGAATCTTTCTTTGCTCAGAAAATCAGTCCCTATCGATCGAGGCGAAATTTATTTATTACTGCTAACAATATCAAAGAAAAATCATTTTTCTTAATAGAGATGTAACCACATTTTTATTATGAAATTTGTCTATTTAAAACTGACAGAGTCTTTATCCGTGATATTCGCCTCGAGCGAACGACTTTGCGCTTTTGTGCATTTTAATCATGATTCTGACATGACTTGCTGTAGAAACAACTCAGGATCATCCCTGGAGACTCGTGAGCTGTCTCTATAACTTTTTAATTAATGGTGATTTATAGCAGCAGTATTGGAAGTACATGGAGAGATGATACTATTATACGAGTATTGGATACTACAATTTGTCGCAGTACAGAGACGTATATGACATGTACGGATTTCAAGTAATCGGATATGAATTTTAAAGATTTATATCAATATTCGTAAATCTTAATCTTCCCGGTTTTAGTCACGCGAGCGACACGGAATTCTACATCTCAAATTTCAACTATGTCAGTTTGAATAAAATTTAATTTAATGAGCAGAGATTATACAAATGAAAATAAACTCCCACTACCCACGTTTGAGCAGAAACGGGGAAATGTTATGTCCATATCACGAAGTGGATATATTTTTAATACAAAAACATATCCTTTTCTTCTTTGAGATAATTTTTCATTACTATAATTAAGTCACCCGAAAGTAATTGTTAATACTTCATTATTATAGTAAAAATACAACAGAAGATTTGATTGTTTAAGAACACGAAGCGAGAGCAGACAAGATCTTAATGGGAGATTCATATTTTGGAACATCCTTAGCTAGATACGGCTATGTTTGCGACCCTGTAGAAAATACTTAACGGATTTGAGGTTCCGCGTAATTAGAATCACGAGATCGATTCCGCCTAATGAAGCTCCTGAATTTTTTCCTCCGTTTTCATATTTTCCTTCATTTTTATTGTTAGCTGCCTTCTTCAGTCCCTTCTTTTCATTTTGTTTTATGTAGATCGAAAACATCACAGATGAGTAAAACATATATTTCGTCACGGACGAATTGTGGTGGGCTTAAGAACGTATTTCGGACGAAATTTTCGTGAAGTGGTATTTCATAGATTTTTCTATTGATCGCGAATCGACATGCGGGCCACTTGAGTTTCATTATGTACAACGAGACCTTAGGTGACCTTTCGTTTCCGTTTCGCGATATTTGAGAGACCATTTACGTGAAGTATCTGCTTAGTAAAATGAGAATTGGAAGCAATAGGCTGGGTAAACTAATTGACGAACTTGCGTTGCGACATTCTGAGAGTGGGTAGGATTTGCAGTGATTCTGAAACAAAAAAAAATGTACTGCTTATTAAATTTATCTTTTAATTTTACACAGCAATTTGTTTGGGATTAGAAATTCATTATAGTTCACAAACTTCAACTTAAAAAACAAAAAAAATTACAAAGTCTTTAAATCCTTTGAAATTAAATGAGAGGCTTAAAGCTATTTCATTAAGGACATTTGATACTTTACCATAAGAGCAATTTAATTGCCCCAACTTTACGCTCGCAATAATACATTTTTTTTGTTGCTAAAACTGGGCCATTTACCTCCGTTTCGTTCACACGGAGGTTAATGGTCTAGTTTTAGCAAAAAATATTTATAATAGCGAGTGTAAAGTTGGGGAAACTAAATTGCTCTTATGGTAAAGTATCACATGCCCTTAAAACATAATTTAGAACGAAACTCAAAACGCCCAGCATAATATCCAGATGCAGATTGATTAATTAAATTTAGTATAATAGTGCAATAATTTCATATAAATTCACTTGATTAAACAGCTAAAGCACTTTATATTCTTATAATTTAAATTACTTAAAAAATCTGTATCAAGAGAGCAGAATATGTATTCATTATTCTTCCTAATTTTAAATGTTCAATTATAGAAGTGGGCTTGTTTCATTATACATTTAATTTCATGAGTTTCCATTTTATTGTTTGAATTTCTCATAAAGCGGTAATGTTAGCCTTTAAATTTCTGGATATACATACAAAATGTAATGGAAATTCTAGCAATGCTCTTTCATAGGAATATTCCAACGTAATGACAATGCTTGTCTCTTAACAAGAATTACCCAATTTTCCACTTTGTAGTAACCCAGAATACCTAGAATTGTATAATTTAATCACGTCTAGTTTAATTGCAGCAATCCGATTTTTTTTAAATGACTTTGGTTAGGTTTCATGCACTCACCTCTTTTAGAGAATTCGACATCCTGTCCAAGAATTCCTTGGTGAATTCGGCTGTCTCTTGACCACATTCTCTAAGCACTGCATTGTGTGAACACTCTAAGTACGTTTGGAAAGAACTGTAACAGAAAACAAATTCAACTTATTAATAAAGCACACATATGTTCGATTCAAGCTTAAAGTATTATAATTTTAACATAATTTTATTCGAAAAGACTGAATTTCAATTTGAAAAACCTAGAGGAATTTTTTTAAATTTGTTTTTGTTCCACAAAATAAAGGCTTTCACTGGGAATATATGAATTGACACCAGTGTTAATGACATTTTCCTTTCATAATTCCTCGCCTTGGAAAGTGATTTTTCCAATTAACGTATTACTTCCCGCTAAATGGAGCAAGATCCAAAAAATGGAATGCTCAATAACCCCTGGTGTAATAATTTTTCCAGAAATCGCGACTTTACTGTTAGGGAAATTGCAGTCGCGCTTTACCCGGTCAGCCGGACATTTCAATATACGGTATTTCCACGAGCACTGTTAAAGTCATTAGCCTATCTATGCCACGGTCTACTGCAGCTTTTCAACTCATTCCCTCGAGATTCGATCGCTGGGATGGAAGTGCGAGAGCTAGGCAGGAAAAAAAAAGATTCGTTGACGCTGCAAGCTCTTCGTTTCGAGCGAAGCTTTTCTGTTGCCTCCGTGATAATGTAAGATTATACCTACACATTATACAACAGTTGGGGCTAAGAAATGTTAGCTAAAACTTTTTCTTTACTCGACCGAATCCTTGTTAACGATGCTGTACAGAATCTATGAAAAATCAATGACACTATTTTCCCTACCTTTTTTTTATTTCCGGTCAGAGATCATAGTTGGAACAATCAGAGCCAATAGAGGGAGAACTCGAGCAAAAATTTAGGGCAGAATTATTTAGATAATATTATATCGTGTATTCTAACTTTCGGTTTACACATTCAAAAGCAGATGAATGCAACCACGGTTATGATAGGATCACGTCTCTTAATGAATATAATGCAAATGGGGAAATGTAATCATGCTACTTCCTACTTCACCGGAAACTGCGCTCAAATTATGTATGCAAATCGCCACTGTAAGAGCACTTGAGACCTTTGCAGGACGTCAATGTCATTATCGCCAAACTTGTAGTTTCAGTCTAACAAGAAATATTTCGTAATATGTCATTATTTCACGACTGCTTCACTTCCTCATTTTAAAAAATGAGATTGTACTTTTCACGTGAAAAAGTTGAATACAAAAATGAATTAATGTAAATATGGGACTTACCAGCAGATGCTTTTAACGGTTGCAGGGCCACCATGCCCTGTGACTGGAGTATTTTCCAATTCTCTTAATCCTTTCTGATAAGCAGTTGAGCATTTCTCGTACTCCATTTTGACAGACTTCTTCTGCATACAGGGCACGTGTTCCAGGAAAGCTGCACATTATTTTAAAGCAAGGACTCGTTACGGTATGTGCACTTTTATAAAAGGAGAGTAGAAAGAAGAACGGTTTACGGAAGAAGAATTAAATTTCACGGTTCTAGTGATTCAAGTATAATACGTTATGAAGCAATCAAGATATGCATTTTTTTTAATAAGGAAGTTATAAAACTTTCTCCACATAACAAGAAAATAAAGCTTATAGTCGAATTCATCTTTTCCCTTTTTAACTAAATTTCCAAGAAAAGGCTTTCAATAACTAATGATGCCAGTGTTTTCTTCTTTATTTTTTTTCATAAGATTTAAACTACTAAATCCCTGTGATCCCTGAAGTCTGGACTTTAAGCGCATTAAGGCTAGAATGAAAATGAAAAGCACTTTGCGTGAAATGATAGGAAATGCCGCTTTTAGTCGAGAGGTCTTAAAACTCCTGCAATTTTCTCTGTGATAAATTGAACGAAGATTGTAATCTTAGAAGATAATTTTGCTAAATTTTGAAATTATGGGAGAGGCGAAGGGCTTGCTATATGGTGTACTCGACATGATAATGTACTTCGCATTCTCCATAAATGATTGGAATATTACGCTTTGACTCTGACGTAAACACTGCCCTTCTCTCATTAATGATCGATAAATCGATATCTCTCCTGGATGGAGTGGTACTGAAATATCCAGTGCTTACCATCTTGGTAAGGTCCTTCTTGACAGAGCTCCCTAATCGCCATGTTCGTGCCGGCATATAAAGAATTGAAATGATCCCTTTGCTTGTTCTTCAGACACTTAAAAGTGTACGTATTGATACACTTTACACTGTCCTGCAATTTCCTGAAAACAGATAAACAGACGATTTGTTTCAAGAGTTTAAGCGAAAAACTAGAAGTGAGAAGAGTTGTGTTAATTGACCCCTAAGATTTTTTGATGAAAGGGCTTGTACAAAAAAAGACCTCAACCTAGTTCTTCCAGCTGACATATTTCAGCAATCGCTGTTTTCTCTCTGTGAAAATTTCCAAGTCGACGTATTTAAATTTCAAATTTCAATTTCAATCTCTAGTACACGGTAGGATTGAGAGAATGGGCCTTTGAATGATATCGACAGAGAATTGCTTTCTACTATACCGTGAAGAATTTCATTTTATTTTCCCAATTGTGACTCCCCGAACTATTCTGCGATTAAATATTATATTCGCAGATACAGAAATATTTTGTTTTATAACGAAAAATAAATTTCCTAGATATCGTGTAGTAATAAAATTGTGAGGAAAAATTGGGGTTTATAAAAGGACCTCGATCAAGGTAGAAAGAACTTTTTTGAAAATCCCATTCGATAATTCAGCTACATCTGGCACTATCTGGACCAGCCATTGCTAGATTCGTATTATCGGGCTCATTCTTCGAGCCCGAAAATTACGAGGATTCGATAAATTATTTCCCGGATAGTCGAACAGATAACGTGTGAAAACTTTTCGGCTTCGTTCATGCGAGCAAATTCAGAATGCATAAGTTTATAATTACGTTTGCATATGTTTCATTTATACCGAAGAATACGCAATTTGTGTTTTTTTAGTCAGATGCTTTTATAAATATATTTTCTGTCGCACATCAAGTGACAAAGATCAGAATTTTTTGACTATAAATTCCAATGAAAAGAAAATATACGGAAGTGAAGATTTCGTGACTAACTTAATTACTTTAGAAGTCGTACAATTTGTGATATTATTTTGCTTCTCCATTCCGGCATTTACTTATCCCCGGTCTGAGAATCAACTTGGAAATTCAAGAGGTAACAATCGAGTCCTAAGTAAATCTTCTTGTACAAGGTAGCTCATAATCTTGACTTACTGAATTCGCTTTCAAACTGGCAAGTGGAGTTACAATTAGTCGCGTTTTAAACGAACTCCTACAAATAAATCAGCGCTACTTGAAGTTATTTATAAGGTTCCAGTTATCATCCACTCTAAGATTTAGGTTATAGAAAATCGATATTTAAATAATCCTAATTGGTATGCATTAAATAGTTAGTTTAGCGCATACAAATTAATTGATCAGTATTTAATTGACTGAATATCTTAAGAAGTGAGGAGGGCATTGAAAATACTCACGGGCAAAGTTGATCGAGTTCTTCCTTCTTGGTGAAGAAGCTCAGTTCGTTGTTCTGGGTGATTTCTTGAAGTGGCCTGGCACACCTGGTCAATTCTTCGTGTCCGCACTCCTCGCCACGAGAACTAGCCAGAACTGCAAACAATCAAAAAGAAAAATAGCTGAGACCTGGTTTTAGCTCACTTTTATCGCAGCTTCCGTTGGTCGAACTTCTGTAAATCATCAGCAATTACAGCTAATTATATTCGACGTCTTTTCCCAGGAAAAAGTTATAAGTACATGAAATAAAAAAAAGAGGACAACCGACGCCGGAAGAAAGCCGATTTTGAGCTCTTTCCACCTTCGGATGCAGTTTTCCCGTTAATTGCATTTCAGTTCGACGCTAACATTTCTCGGAAATCTTCTCTTCCAACCGAAGAGTTAAAATTTCATTTCCATCCGTATCTAAAGTATACAAATATTTATCCAGTTAATGCTAATTAAATTTTCTCATAAGTCTTCGTGTAAGATATCTTACTTTTTATTCGTTCGAAAGTTTGCTCAAAAATTTACTTGATTGCCAACTTGTGCCAAGAATTTGGAACAAATCCTTAACTTGGGTTATTTATTTTTTGTAGCTATGAAGTAAGGTTTTTTACGAAAGTAAAGTATTGAAGTTGCAACACGTTCGAGGTAGAGACACGGTTTTCACTACTATGACCGACTAAGCACGGAGTTGATCCACTTGATCTTCTACTAGTCTTTTTGTTGGATTAAAGAGGGATTACACGTGGCTTGTAGTGACGCTGGTGCGAACGGAGCTTCTCTCCTATCCCAGATTCAGGAAGCAAATACTCGTGCTCGAGTTGCCCAGCGACCTCGACCTAAGTCATAAATTTACACTGGACGTATTCGCCAACGATCCCTATGGTCGATATTTTAACTACTAAGTACATAAAACCCCTAATTCGACATCGACACCATCAATTTCTTTGTTTCCAGATTATACTATTATTTTCACTTCCAATCAATGAAAAACTCAAGAAATTACTTCATAGCAATTCAGGTTTAGCAGCCAGAAAATATTCCAATTTCAAGTATAAGTTGTATCCAATTTTCGTTATTTTGTTCCTTCGAGAAACTTGTTCTTTCTATTTCATCATCAGGAATGAGTTTCTCTTCAACTTCGTTCAATCATTTATTTCTCAATCAAGTAAAAACAAAGACATAAAATGATGAAAAAAAGAGTCAAGCGAGAAAACGGTGGCAGGGTTGAAATGAAAAACAAAAACCCATTAAATCCGTATCAAGTTCTTAATTTGAACGAATGGTTTTTGCAACTCCGTTTTGAGACTAGAGGTGGTCATACAATATCGCGCTCATCCGTCATCGTTATAAGCGACAACAAAGGAGCTTTCTATGTTTTGTTTTGCATTCCTTTTTATCCCACATGTGCAAATTTGTTTTAGTTAAAAATTTTACTTTCAAAAGTATTGACAAAACCTTAGATTTAAATTTATAATCATAATCCCGTTATTTTTTACAATATTTGAGTATTTTAATCTTATTCAGATTATTACTTCATTTATCCTCGAGAGACTAAATGAGACGTCAACCCTGAAAGAAAATCCACGACAAAGAAAATGAGTTTCTTTATACGCGCCTGTTATCCATCCACGTTTCTTGCTTAGTAATCTTGGGTCATGTACTACTTTTTTAAAAAATTTCTACGACAATAAAGTCGTCAGAAACTTATTTTTAAAGTCGAAACAGAATAAACTTGGTAATCGCCTTTCCGATCGTTTCTCTATTTTAACTTTTTAAAAACTCCTTCCTGACTTTCTTTCTTTCATATTTTTATTTACCCCGAGGAGAAATTTTATTATTTCAAGCGACAAATTAAAAAAACAACTTCTTTCTTGGACTGATGCTATAAACTCCTCTTCGCAAAATTGAACCGTGAGGAAAAATTATTTGTCAATTTTTTGAGCACATTTTTATGTTTTTTGGTTTTATCCGGAAAATAATGTGTTTGTTAGGTGTCAACCAGTTTTGTGATCGTGTGACGTAAATACTTTATTACCTATCAAAAACTTGCACTAGGTTTTCATCAAGCTCTAATTAATTAAATTTTGTCGGATATTTCAGAAAATTGGGAGGAAAAACTTGCATTCTTCTGTAATCAGTTAAAACAAAAAGAATATTCGTAGGATTATTCGCGTTTTAACGGTCTATGGAATAAATATTAAAAATTTCTAATTCAGAAAGGATCAATAATAGCGGAAAATGAAATCACGATAAAATAATCTCCATGACAGAAAGTGAGAGAAAAATGGGACTAGAGAGCTGTGATGAACCCGAGTGCGAATAAATGAAAGGAAGGAAAAGCAAAAAGGGTAAATAAGTAGTCCCGAGGCGCAAGTTATAAGCTTTGCTAAATTTAATTACAAAATATGCAAATTATCACAGGAAAGTGCAAAAATCCACTTTTTTGCACACGCATTCCTGAAGCGATGATACAGGGAAATTGATTACATTTTAACACACATTTACATTGAAAATTAACCATCCCTCTGGGAATGGAAATATCACGTCACAATTTTATTATTTAATTTAACGTCGAATCATAATTAAAAAAGATGTCTCTCTTTACATTATTACACTGAATCTATTTAGAGCAAATTGGAAATTAACATCGAAATGTAACAAACGCGATGCTGCAACAATAGCATCAATCACTGAGAAGTTAGCTAATTGCTAACGGAAAGCCCCTTGAGAATAACTTCCTTCAGTACTTAGAGGCAGGAGTGGAATTTAATTCCTTAATTTGGCTCTCTCTTCCTTTCTTTATTTTCCTTTTTTTACGTGTTTAAATTAAAAAATTATATATAGCCCACTCGATGAATTAAAAATGTATTAATAATTTTCAAAATTCTTTGCAAAGTGAAAGCTGTAATCTCCTTAAGTGCATGTGTTGCTTAACATATGAACTAACGTATCAGTAAATTCATATTACCCATTTTATTCACAATTGTTATTTGAAAAAAAGAATAATAGTAACAGATGCCCTTAACAAATTTGATATGACCCATGAGAGATACTTGCACTTATTATCAAGTCTACTTGAATCACAAGGCGGATGCAGATGCTGAATGCTTTAATGAAATCTCCTTCGACCTCCGATCTTTATGTACTTTTATATCTTTTCTGACCTATTCTATCTCTGCCATGCAGTTTTTTTTCACGGATCTTTGCTCTAGACAAACATTAATTTTGCACGCCGAGATGATGAACGCTCGGTGGTATAAGGGTCATATCCGATCGTCATTAAAATACCAACGAGAGAATTTCTCTTGTTCGAATCAAAATCCTCTCTATTCTGTAGACGACAAATAGTAGAAAACGCTTTTTGGAAGGATAGAAAATAACAGTTATACTGCGAAAATTATCGAAACGAGTTCCTTTTAGTTCTTTTCCGTTTAAATTTCAATATTATTTTTAATATTAATATTAAATTTCCGTTTTGCATATGTAATTCTTACAATAGGAAAAAAATATCGACGACTAACAATGGAAAACGGATGCACGCTTGGACTCGCGCTTGGGTTTGTGGGAGCATTTCGCCGGACAGGACGACATTTTAAAGGGAACCGCGACATTAAGGCTCCCACAGGTTCGAAATTACGAGGACATTATGCGACCGGGTATTAGTTAATTTTGAATGCCACTTGTGCACCCTTGCAATGTCCCACAGGCACCAGGCACTGCATCACACGACGTAATTTATAGTAAAGATCTAGTGCTTTATTGTACTCATAAAGAAGAATAAAATAGAGAGCACTTAGCTATGTTCCCAGAACGATGTCATTAGTCGGGTATAAATCAATCGTATTGCTTTATTTTAAGTATAAAAAGCTTAATTAAAACTGCTTATAAGGCAAGTTATATACATATAAGAATATTTATATTCTATATATATATAATAATAATGAAGCTCATTATAACTTCCTCTATAATAGATATTTAGTATACATATATTACGTCTAATAAATCTTCTTTGGATAGAATCGAGTGCTTCTTGAGTGCATGAGTACTCTTTAATGTAATGACTATAATCAGCTTGATACTCTTGAATTTAAAATGAGTGCGCAAAAGTCAAAAACATATATTTCAAATTCGAGATATATATCTTCCATAATGAGCAAAAATAACCGTATTTTCGTTTACGTAAATGCAACTGCGTCAAACTATTTCTTCTTGTCGTAAAGCAATTTGTCTTTTTGGATAATACAAATTCTCAAAAGACACTGATTTGCCAACGTGAATTCTCTCGCGATCAATAACAACTGTTCTTCTAAAAAGCGTAACCAGACTTGACGTAAGTTCTACTTGTCAAACATGACGTGAATTGTACTGAAAGCATTTCATGTTAAAATTAGTACATTTGTGTCTTCCGCTTGGAATATCAATTATGTATGTAGTATGTAATTAGAACAAAGTGACAATTCTAACAATAACAAATCTTTCTCCATTTCATGATAATCAAATTGATTTTATGTCAGAGCTTTATTATAAGCTTGTGCTATTTCGGGAATATTTTTCATTTTATTTTAAATCTGCTCAGCTGAGCACATGTTTTGATATTTTAAAATCTAAAAATATCACACTAAAATGCACAAATTGCACTATTTACATTTCGCTAAAATGTTTTGGTTGCAGATAAACAAATATTATAGTGTTGAAACGTGTATATTCATGAATCAACTTCCTGTTTCTTGAATCAAAGTGTAGATTTGAAGTATTAGGAAAATCTTTCGGTGTAATGAAACTCCACTAATCTGACTTGTATTTCTTAATTCAAATTGCTCATGGCTGGCATGATTATAACGCTTTTGTCAACGGATAGTGTCAATCAAGAACAATAATTACGTAATTGATACACAGTAGCGTGTGCTTAAGTGGCTTATATCTTCTCACGACTCCTTATTAAAAAATAACGAATAAAAATAGAGAATAATGCACCATGAAATCTGATAACATATCGTATGTTCAAGATGCTAACTTATTTAATAATCCTGCTTATCTTTTTTTTAAATGCACTTACAAAAATGCTTCTTTCAATAAGTAAATTTGTACTTTACTGACAATACATGTACACATACTTCTTCTGCAATACAACAATAACATTTCTCACTATAATCTATAATCCGCATCGACTACGAAACATGACATCATCGGGATATCCCGGACACATGGTAGTCATGCCGAGACACACTTCAGACATAAAACATAACTACAACATAACAAGTGTAAAATGCGCGTGCCCTCCACGTGGCACTAACGTACATGTGTGAAATTTGAAATAGGGTATGAATAGGGTCAAGAAGCCGAGGATCATTGATGCACACAGACAGCTTAAGTAAAAGTATGTGATTCTTGCTAATAGATGAGAATTAAACTCGTGCTAAGTATCTGTATGAATGTATATGTTTGCTGTGTGTGTGAAACGGGCCGCAAGGCCAGACGAACAGATAGGTTCTGATTGGTGGAGCCGACATCGTACGATGGTCCTGACGCGTTATAAATAAACGCGCCTTCGATGTCCCCTTTCCCTCCCACTTTACTGAAACCACTCTCCAAGCCCCCTTAAAAACCACTACTCTCTCCCTTGACTTCTCATGCGTGACTGTGCGTGAATAACCGACGTTCTTCTGCACGGATATCTGCTTTTTTTTATATCATTATGCATATATATTTGTCTTTTATGTGTAGGCACGAGTATGAATACATGAGTGCATGATCTGTATGCGTATGCATTACATATGTACGTATGTATGGGTGTATAGCTTGTGCTTACAATCATGTTACATATGTATGTGTTTTATGAATTTCTCTGTTCAACGAGATACGATACGGTTGATTCCGTTTTATTTCTGCGTGTATTGTACTTTTGAGCATGAATTTCATTTTTCTGCATATACATACTGCATTTTTTAGACATTGTATGCAGTTTTGTATGGATGTATTCCAAGTTTATGCATTATTTTCATGCGTGACATTTTATGTCAAATACATTTCCATACCTATATATTACATTTTGATCTTGCATCGTATTCCACGCACTAATTAAATTTGGCATAAGCTTATTATTGAGTGTAGAAGATGCAGAATGTACATGTAGTGGATTGGGCTTCCCTGCAGAATTTGTCATTGTCAAAGAATTTGGCTATTATGTGCTTTACGAGGTGCATAATGTATATGCTATATAAAATTTGTTTGTTTATTTCAAAAAGGTTTAAAGTTTTAATATAAAAACGAAGCATATATTATATATGATCGGCATGCTTAGATATTCTTATGCAAATTTTCAATGTCGGTATCACTCGATCATCATTACTTTTTCAAGGTATTGGCTTTTAGAAAAATATTTCTGTCAAAGAATATACTGAGTAGTTCCATTACACAAATTCATATTTGCTGTTATAAATATTTCATGAATTGGTTGTAGCTTGAAGAGAATTCCTTAAGTGCAAACGCAGCATAGTTGATATTACTTATTAATGAAAATATCAAAGTTTAGATTTCGTGGGGTCCCAAGAAGGAAAGTTCCTGAGTAGTCAAGCATCCGCTTATTTTCCGATCTTTGGAAAAGCGTGGGCAATTTCCAAGTTTTCGGGTCAAACTCTCGGCTTTGAAAGTTTTTGAAATTCCCAAACAGTCATCTGTTTACTCTTTGGCATTTATGCACCAAATGTAGCACGCATTAGAGAAGAATCTCGAATAGCAATATAAAACTAACCAAATAACGAATTCTCAATTTTATTCCAATTACGTAAAGTTTCAATATCGTGTTAAATTAATAAATGCAGAATCTAGTTTGCCTTCAAAAGACTAGTCAACTATCTCGTCACCCTCTCCGGATTTCCGTAATACTGCCTCGATACTGCATTGATGAGATTCATTAGGAAGCATTTTGTAATCCTCCATTCAAGCATGTTTCTAAATCAATTTCGATCAATTGTTACTCATACCCTTTATAATTGGAAAAATTCAAAAACATTCATTATTGAAACAATGGATTACGGTTACGGATCAACAACTTTTTCTCTTTTCACAGTATCAATTGTTTTACAATTTCAATTCCATCATCTTTCCTGATTCTATTAATGAATCTTTTCTATTTTCTCCTAAAATCCAGATATGTACTTGAAAAGAGCTCTCTACTAGAGCGTGTAATTAATCATTGTAATCCGAGCTTCTAAAAATGATTGAATCTAGAATTTGAAGTCGATTGCTCGGTTACAAAACACTAGATTATCAAATCCGGATCTTTCACAACACTGGTGACACTAATCGTGCTCTAAGTGCAAATGTGCTGTGAATGAGAATGACGATTAAACTGCTCGCGTGCTAAAATGTTTATCTAGTATAACATAGCGTGACTACAGGTCCCTGCACTTCGTCCTTGCATTTAAAAATAAATTAAACGTGAATAAGGATAGCCTTTTTCAGTTTTTCCTTTTAAGATTTTCGATCATCTCAAAAATGAAGTCATAAAAGTCGTTAGCTCATCGTCTATAAAGACAATCGATTGAAATTTGAAATATGTGCTGAAATGGGTGAAAAATGGCCTATAAAGAGCAGTTATCTTTGGAAAAAATCACCGGAAGTCCGCTATTTTCGACTCGCGACTTGAACTTCACTTAAAAGTTCACGGGGGATGGAATGCAGTCTGTACCTGCACGGAAGGGAAGCTAAAAATAGATATAGTAATATAAGATTTCCAAAAAGAAAAGAAATAATTATTTCTACACGGAATAATGATGCTTTAAATGTATTTGTAAAATATATGCTCCTTATATACATAAAGTATAAGCGCGTATACTTCTTTTATAAATGTATTCGGCAATTATAAGTGTGTGCTTCTCTTTTCAGTGTACATACATCAGCATTCCGCCGCTTGCATTTGTGTTGCACACCGACTTTGGAATTGAAGCTGTGTGGCGCACGCCCATCGGCTGAGCCAATCAGAGACTGAAGCGTCATATCGTACGATGTAACGGAGAGACTCACCCACGTGGTAAGTCTACTTCTCCACACGCTATTTCGGTAACGTAAGAAATCTTTTGACCATTTGTCCCTACAGGCGATTCTAGAATTTTCGCATTGTTACCAAAATTTTTTTTATTCTTTGCTATAATTATTCTATGTCATAAATTATTAATATATATTATAAAATGAGAATGCAATAATTCGTCGCTGCACTCCTTCCCGGTGAATTGCTCGAGCAGCTGTTGCTGAGTTGAATGAAAGTTGAAAATTATTTCTTTCAATGAATTCATTATCAGCAGTAATTCGCTGACAAATTCAATCTTGACCTTCATGACTCAGATAGAGAGTGAAATTAATATCTTTAAACTAAATAGATTGTGCGTAAATTTGTAAATAAGATCGAAGATAGTGTCGAATTGTTAAATAATTGAACATTTGAGACTCTTATCAAGATGGTTGAGAGGCCTTATCAAATTCTGGAGCATATCCTATCCTTGAGTTTGAAAATCTAAGTCAGACGTGAATGATTCTGTAGATTTGTTTCCCGAAATGATTGAAGATAGGAAAGTAGACATAAACGAGGAAAAAGAGTTGCGTAAAGAAAAAAAAAAGTGATTTTAATCTTTATAAATCCTAAGGAAAAGTAGCTATACTTTGAATAAACATCGGATTGGATAATATAAGTTTGGATAAACTCATCATTGATAAAATTCTTCATTTATTTTGTTTCATTTTTCAAAGATTATTTTCTCCAAGAGTAAAATAATCTTTTGCATAAAGATTTGGATAGGACATATAAGTGTAATTGTGAATCCATACAACTTGTATTCCTCAAAGAGAACTTTCAAGGGCGCCCTGAATAGGGTAGGTCAGGTTTTACTTCAACTCTTGCTTCCATCATTTTAAACATCAGACATTTCAAGAGTAGATAATACAAGTAAAAATAAAAAAAAACAGGGAAAGAAGTAGATATATTCCGAGTAAAAGATCATTCCCAATCACGTTAATGTAAACAGCTTCCGATGACCATTATCAGAAAGGAAGAGTTATGTCGAGCAACTTTTTTTTTCCACTTTTCTGTCTAAGGCAAGGTCAGCAAAATGTAGACTTAAGGAAACATTCCGCCTGTAATTGAAATTATTACCCTAAAGACTCACTATTAAATTTCCAAATTCAAATTATTTGTATTTCGCGGCAGTTTTTTAAACTGGCTTTTTAAAAGTCCCATTCTCTAAGTCAAAACTTTTGGAAACGCATGGATGTTTTTAACTCTTTAATTGTTGGACATTCGGAAGATGATTTAATGAATTAAAAATTGTTCAAAAGAATTATCCTCACCGGAATAAAAAGCGGTCAAAAGGAGCGCAAACCAGGATGAGTTTTGTTTCTCCATCAGATTACGCATCTTCTTCTAAAAACTTCCTTATTTCAAATGTTTCCAATAATAAATTAATAAATGAGCTGACACTTTTGCACTTTATCAATTGAATTCACACAAAAACACTGGATAATTCAAGTTCCAAACTTGCTACCGATCTTAAATTAAAACTTCGACCGGCTAATAGTCTTCAATGGTTAAAATCGACACGTTTCACGGTTTTGGTACTCAAAATTATTTTGAATAAACTCGGCTCGGCTTGGAAAACGTTTTTCACCAATTTTTTTAAAAGGTTTTTCCAATTTCCGTTGAATTGTTTCCTATATGAGACGATAATGATTAATCATGTATCGTTCTCAACGGACGGTCGTACGCGACTGAACTCATAGAAGGGATTTTGGCGGCATGCGACTTTGAAGGAAATAGAGTTAGTGCGCATGCGTAATGCTCACGCCACTTTATCCCCCTCTTTTTCATCGTCTCCGTTGTTACGGAACCACTTATGTTTCCCACCCCACCGGTCATCGCGCTAGCCTTTCTACCCCCTCCCCAACTTCTATACCTCTCCCCTTTTTTAATATGTCATATACCTTTTTTATATCACCCAAATCACGTCGGTGTCATTTATGATTTGTCGAGTCACATTCCGGGCTTGAAATTCTTCGATTTGAGACTGCTGTTTGTGTGATGAATGTTTCTGCGAATCGCTATCGCTGATAAAAAACTCGGCCCTTTTATGAGACTGAAATCTCGTTTAATTTCAGCTCTGATGGATAATTATCGTGTAGATCTTTTATTTATGGGGTTTAAAACATTACATGAGAAAGAAATATATGCCACACGTGAAAAAGTGGAGATACTTTAAAGAATGAAGACATATTTTTTATTTGAATATAAAATAATTTGATTCGTTTGAAAAGTTCGTGATGTAAATGTAAATTTATTGTTTAAGTTGTAAAATTCCAGAAAACTATAAAATGCAGACATGCTAGACTGATGCAATTTTCGGGCTATAATTAAATTTACCATATGAATCGATGTGACACCAGATGAAACCATATTTACTTTATAGTTTAGACTGATGTATACTTTAAAGTTTACACATCAGTCCAAACTATACAGTAAGTTTCACATCCCAGATTCAGATTTAGTTATACATATTATATTTAAATAAAGTAAGTTACTTAAAAGTTAATTCTCCTGAGAGAATTGAACATCCCCAGATTATTTAAACTAATTTCGTTATTATATTATGTACAAATCTCTGGATTTAATTTCGAAACAAAGTTTAATTCTAGTGAGTTCCAAACGATTCTTAATACTTTTAAGTAACTGTGACGTCGGTATTATTTATCAACAAAGCATTTATAGATGAATCATGATTGCAATAAACAGCTTAATAGACTTCTGCTAACTCGTGAATAAATCTAGAAGTTTAGTGTAAAAAAAGAAAACTATACTTAAGTCACGGGGTATAACATATAATTAACTCACACGTGAATCTCTTAATGTTTACGACAACAGCAATTATAATCCTAGTCATATACTAATCTGTTTTTAAAAAGAGTGTTAAGTACATTTAACACCTAAATGCTTTTATAACTGATTTATATACTAGAGACTTAAATGAATAAATTAGAGAAAATTAATTTTAATACATCGGGTTGGTAGTTTATCGACTATTAATAATTATAATTAATGCGAAACATTTTATTTCTTAGCGCATTTTATAGTAAAATGTACTGCTGTATCCTTTTTCGGATTTTCATTTAATTTCGATTGCTTTAAAAGTTGGAAAACTTCCAATAATCTTTTGAATCTTCTGAAATTTTATTGTTTTTAAAAATATAAAGCAACCTTAAATAAATTAAGACATACTTTTAGAGAACTAAAGTGCACGGAGAGAAAGCTATGGTTGGTCCAACCATAGAATATTGAAAGATATGGGGCAACCATATCGCTATGGTTGGTGCAACCATAGTATGGTCAGCACAACCATAGTTTGGTTGACGCAACCAAAAAAATAGATAAGCTAAGCAATTGAATGGTTGCGCTGACCAAGCTATAGTTGCAGCAACCATAGATATGGTTGCCCCATATTTTTCAATATCTATGGTTGGCCCAACCATAGCTTTCTCTCCGTGTGGTTTCTTTCAAATCCAATTAAGCTCTATCTTTGACAAATATTAAATAGATTTTTTATTATCAGTAATCAGCCGAAGTCGACTAATTCTCTGATAAAAGAATGAATAGTTGGAAAAAAAAAATGTGATGTCAAAATGAGTGGATGTGAAATCATCAGAGAATTTTGCGGACGTAGAAACATTCGATGTGACGTGTATTCTCGCGGCTCGTGTTTCTGGCTAAAGTATGTTTCCTAACAATTAATTCCACCTACGTGTATCAACGTGTGTGGTTGTATACAGGTGGCGTGAGTTTCAGAAGGCGGGAACTGTGAACATCATATCGTTTCATTAACAATGATTTGTTAAAAGCATTTCCGCATTGTGTTACGGAGATATGCACTTGAGATACCAGAAATATAGTTTCTGACAAATTACTCAAATTATCAGATTGCTCGTAAAACGGCAATGAATATCAGCTAACGTGAACATTATTATAGGCAACTATTTGTTCTTCAATGGGCAATTTACTGCTGTCGATTAATTTTAAGCTCTTTACATTTTTTCACTTTGATAACTCTTTTTGAATAAAATTGAACCAAGGTTGATTCATTAACAGGGTTTGCAAAATTTTGAATGGAGTTATTCAGACTTCAAAGCACAAATATTTGATATTTTCTTCAATCCCTATATTTTGTGCAGTTACCTCAATTGAAACCTCGTTGCTTTTACTTCGAATGATGAAAAGCAAGATTTCGCGTTTGCATTCAGAAGATATGTCTTTTATTGCTAAATGTGATAAGATTTTATTTATGTTTCTTTTCAACTATTTTCATCTTTTATATTTATTATACGAAAGATGGGGCACCTGCTTGAATTTACTTTGCCGCGACTTATTTGCGGAAGAAGTGCTGACGGAATTTAATTTAAATTAACGGAATTTTGCTGATTCTCAGCTAATACAACTGATCGAATTAGAGTATTATATTATACAATTCATCAGCGTAAATAGAATATTGGCATCCTTATTATAGCTGAGAATCAGAGAAATATTGCTGATGCAGATTTAGAGTGATGTAATATCAAACAGGGCAACTTCGGACATGCGGAATAAATTCTGACATCCATAAATTGATATAGCTCAAATTATTCAAAACGATTCCAACCAGAATATGGAATCAACTAAAGCCTTAACTGGTTTTGAACATAGTTATAACCACCTTAAGTAACTTAAACTATTAATTTAGTGGTGTCCCAATTTACCCTACGTTTCCGAAATTGATCCTTTGACGTTATTATATCATGAAATGAATCTATATTTTGTCTACACTTGGGAGGCTGAAAGATAACATTCCGCAGTTATGGTATATTACATATGCAATGATACATGTATTCGTAATCCAATACTTTTTGTCGACAATTTCATCTATTATCAGACTTTGTGTGATATATGTAATACCCTTGATGATTCTTGTACATATTATATGTGAGGTGTTTCTGTTTATGAAAAATTATGCGTTTCATTAATTTTATTTTCAAAGATTTTTTTATTGTTATACAAGAAAACAGGAAACATTTTTCTCTATTTCAGATAAAGAGAAAATAAATTGTAGAAAAATAAAAATTTGATTAAAACAGGAGTGCTTGAAAGCAACTTTAATCGAAGCTAATAAAGAGCCTAAGTGAAATAAATATCCGTGAAACTTTTATGCACGAATGGAGGCTTTTACGCTAGAAAACCAGAATAGCGTATTAGTAATATAGCTATGGGGTTAACCCGACCACCATTCAAACCTGGAAAGCGAAACTCGTAAAGTTATAGCGAGCTTTAACGTTCAAAGCTTGTTTCTTTGAAATAGGAAGTCTCTCTCTGCCCTCGATTCTTCTAATTTTTAAATGTTGAAGTGACTTTTATCGCTTCATTTATTATTCTATATTTTATTTATATAGTAATTGCTCGAAGTAATTCTGTTATAGAGAAGTAATATATTTTCACTACATTATGTAGATATTTTCTTCTTAATTAGAGCAAAAGAATTTGATTAAACAGATTTAAGAATTCTTTCAGAATTTCCTAAAAGAATTTTCTGTTACTTTTTTTCCAAATATTGTTCCATAATTTCAGTTTGGTATCGATTAGCATTTTCTACTGCCTCTTTTACTCTTTACATACATATAGATAATTAAATTAAACAGTTCTTCGGCTTCCAAGCGTCTGCATTTTCCATATATTTTAATTTTTGGGTTATTGTGTCAATAGAGTAATCTGAGTATATTTTAACACTCTTTATGAATCGTAAGTAAGAAATGGATCTTTGGATCAAATTAGTAACGATTTCATTAATTTATGAAAAACAATACTGATTAAACACGAATTCAAATAAAAATTTCAACGGTTAAAATCAATTATTAATCTATTTTAAATATTCGTTTTGAGAAGATGCATTTGAATAAGTCAATAACTTAGCTAGTCGACCCAAAGAATTTTTGTGCCAAATAGAAGCAACACAAAATTAATATATGCATTCTGCTTACGAAAGCTACCTCAATCTCAACGTTGATCCCTCTTATAAAAGATTTAAAAACTTTGCTTTACAGCAGGCAACTTTTAGCAAAGCTGAATCTCAACTTTAGATATTTTGTATGTAATGTATTAGAATCATTTGAAAGGATTCCTAATGCGTCTAATCCCTGAAGTTACATTGCCATCAATTTAGATTACAAAGTACATTTTTATTATCATAATATATCTTTTCGAGAAATACTTTTTCCTTTGGTGATAAAATATTCTTAAATTATTTGCATATCTTGCATTGCAACTAGCAGAATAATTACGAAATTATTAATTCTCCTTCATTATTATACTTTATCACGTGATTTTTATCCATCTTGAATAAGGTAAAATTGAGGGTAAAATTGTATTAATTTAATAAATGATAGGAGAAAATATTTGTATTTTCTGGCTCATGTATCGGGTTTGGGGGATGAATCATGAATTTACGTCACAAGGACGACGCCGCGACGACACGGCGCCTGATGTCGACCCCTTTTTACTTGATTTTCCTAACCACCCCTTATTTTCTGTCAAGGGAACATCGAAGAACGCCTAGAATTTACATGTATTTGAATGTCAAAGATTCGCGACCATATCAATCTGCATTTATAAAATTGCAAAATTAACAAATAAACGACAAAACGACATTTTAGTATTTAAAAACTATAAGCAAGAGATAATTAAATATTTGTATGACGCGATATATTTAGCTTCTCTTTACCGTGAAATTAAAATTAGCTTATCAGCAATCCCCTCCCTATATTTTTAAAACAACGATTTCTTGATACTGCTTACTCATTTAAATGTCAGGGTGGTCCAAATGAGTTGAAGATAATTATGAAAAGACAACAAATAAAAGTCTTATCGAAATTTCAATGTTTTTTTTTCTTCATAAGTTGACTAACACGAAAATTATTTTATGTATCTTGATATGACTTTCCTCAACCTTAATTGAAGTGCTGGAGTGAAAGAAAGATAAGCTTTGTTGACAAAATAAGAAGGATCGCTTATACACTACTTAATTGTAAAATTAACCAGAGCGTGAAAAAAGATATATACAATATATGTATTATGCAGTCTCGTGCGATGTCTGATTTGTTGTTGACATCGGAAATTTGTTCACTGACCTGAAATTATCGTCAATCATTATATGCATGCGCGTCTCGTTTCTCTGAAAAACAATATTCTCGCTATTAATATCGCTATCTCGTAAATCTCGTTTACGCGCCTTGTTTCTACAAATTTTTTATTTAGAACATATTAAAAAAAATAGCAATTGCAATACTTCATTAGCATCTCAGACGAGATTGGCGGAAACATATTCGATTTTTTAAATTTGGGTGTGGTGGAAAATGATTGATCAATCAGAATTAAATTAGTAATTTCCGTATTCATATATCGAGCCCGGTCTCTTGGAGAATATATATAACATATTGAAAATTAACGGGAAAGAATAATTTTTTATTTCCTTCTTTTTTGAAGGTCAATTATTTTTATCTCGGATACGAAATATAGTTTTTCTGCTTGGAATATTAAGGTTTTTCTGGATAGGAAATATAGTATATATATATATAATATATATAGTTATAGATAAAAATTGGAAAGAATAAAATTCTCTGGGAATAGAAAGCTGAAAACTGGTTACAATTTTTTACATTTGCAATCTTTCAACTGGTTTTATGTACAGTAATTACAACATAAAATTATTATATGTCTTTCTGATAAATTATGAATATTAATGAGGTAATTATGTTTTGATTTGGCAAATATTTTGCTGAATAAATAACATTTCCTCAGATATTCGGGGATAGAGAGTCACCGTGAATATCGAACTGAATGTAAATAATACTTGGTCATGAACGACTCTGATAATGATATACCCATTCAAGCGACTTAGTCTTTGACTTTTGTATTTGAAATTAAGATGCTTCAACGATGACTCTATTCAATAATTTCTTTTAGACAAAAAAATGACAGTTTTGTAAAAAATACAGACTCACAGTGCTGCAATTTGAAGTTATGTAATTATGTCTAAAGACGCATGGATAAATATTTAAATTTTAAAACAACCTCGAGGAGAAATAACCTTGAAATAAAATTAATTTTCATTAGAGGTAAAGTGTTTTGAGTTATATTAGGTTGCAAGAACGTCCGTGTTTTTTTTATTGAAAATCTCATTTACTTTTCAATTTTGACATTATATTGTTAGTATTATGTTTCGAATTCATTATAAATAATTCAAGGATATTTCTCAATTTATTCTGAAATGGGAGTAAATCAGTGGCTCAAATTTCCTATAATTCCATTTGTATCATTCCACCATTGACGTATCTTCATTACACCTATTCAATGAAATTTTGTCTATTACAATTATTGTCCTCGTTAATGTCAACCTTATAAAGTTGCAAATTTTCCTGAACATTCTCTCATAATTAAAAGTGAAATTCAATATTACATTTAATTTAAATAATACCTTTAAAATAATGATAATTTTTCTCTTGCTCTTTTATATAGTAATTTTATTGTGAGACTTTATTCGAATTGAAATTTACTGACATAAAACAACCAAATAATATTGGAACAAAAGTGGTTTATTTGATGCCAGTTGTCAGTACATTAAATTCCCATATAAACCGATTTATTTTTGATAATAAAGAATAATATAATAAATAATAATACTTAATAATCCAATGGCCAATATAACAACTTTTGCTAATAATTAAATTGTATGTAGCCCAATCAATATTTGCAAAAGTAATAATACAAGTTGATGGAAACACACGGTGAATAGAAAATGACTAATAAATAATGTGATTTATTAAAAGTCGTGAATTTACATATTCTATAATAATATTTAATAATTTTAACAATACTGTCCTCTGGCATTTTCTATAGGAGCCATCCATATACCGGACAATTTTTCACCACTTTTTCACTCCCCTCCCGACCTCGTGGACAAGCGTGGAATTTTGTCATACCCTCCCTCCCCCTCTAAACTATCCACGTGATATATGGATGGCCCCATATGTTAATTCCATTCATTGGATTGTGGAAAATGAAATAAAAGTTAAAAAATTTCCGAATTCGATTCAAAGGTTTCTGACCCTTGATTTAAAAGCAACTTTTCCACTCATTTTATAACTGTGCGATAACAATTTGACTGGCTAATATTAATGCGCATAACATCTACAAACATTTGCTTTGATCGAGTTTGCGTCAGAGTATTTTTTTAAAAATCAAAACAAAAATAGGACTATAGTATTTCCGTGAAATAAACTTTATTTGAATATGAAAATATGTAAAAGAATAAAAATCCAAGTAAAATAAAAGAAGATAAATGATTTCATGGTACATTTTTCGTGAAAAAGTTTTGAAAAATACTTAAGTTTTTTATCACTTGAGCTCTCTACCACATTTGTTTAAGCTTTTTCTGCGTTACGAGCCTCTTAATTTGAAATTCGAAATTTCAAAACCTCCGTTTGTACAAATATAAAACCTGTACAATAAATCTAGATGTTTTACGACTGTCGAGTGAACGCGAAGCATATAAAGGTAGGAGCAATCATAAAGCTTGAGCTAATTCCAAGTTGTGAACTTTTGTAAAAGCAAGAGAGGATACCTATTTCTCTTCGGGTCTTCGGCCTTCTCGACAGTCGTCCTGTTTCCTGAAGTGCTTGAAATAAAAATGTCGCCCTCAACTTTTCTGATATCGCGCTAGTCGTGCTCACTAGTCTCGAAAGAGGCTTTTTGTGTTTGACTTTTATCTTGGAAAAACCATCCTCAGCCTACGTGGTAAATCATCTTTATTCTCTTGAGAAAGCTGAACTTACTTTCTTAGAATTAAATGCGGTAGATAGAGAACTAAAAACAAATAAGAACTGCTTCAAGCACGAAAGATTAGGAAAGAGGAATACAATTATTTCCGATGAAAATCTTGAAAATAAATCACTGAAGAACACATAAATCAAATTCAAAATCAACTTTTGAATTTTGAATCAGTTGTAGATTTGAAAACAGAAAATGTGTTTAAAAGTATGAAGAAAATGCAACTTGAAAAAAATGCTAAGTCTGATCGTTCGTATTTAAATGAAGCACTGCATGCAGCTTCAACTTTTTTTGTCTTCTGCTGCGGCTTTGAGGCTTCTAACGGTCTAACTTTTAAAAAGGGAGCTTATTTATCGTTTTTTATTATTTACCTTTTGTTTTCTTTTAGGGAGGTTGGAAAAATAGTGTTGATGACAGACATGGAATCTTGCCTATCCCTTTACTTCTTTGATAAAAGTTTATCGTCGTTTCGATGTAACGGGCCAGCCATTTCCTAGTGACTTTAAAGAGCACTTTGGAGACGTAACGTGAACTTTAAATGAAAGGAACAGTTCTCGCGATAGTACTCTAACTTCCGGAAAAACTCTAGGGATTTTTAAGCCTTCGTCGGACGTTTATAAAATCGTGAAAAAAAGATTTAAACCATTTTCAATTCAGACTCTCTCTCTCTTTTGGATAGAATAAACTTTTCAGAATATTTCAAAGTATTTACGAATTATAATAGTATAATAGACTTTTGTTTGATTATGTGTAAAACTAACAGGGGTTTTGAATGAACAATGAACTCTTCGTTTTGTCCCCGTTATATTTCTGGGGCATGCGATATTATTTGAAATTGCATGTAGATATAGTCGACAACAGAAGCCTCGTTATATTTCGAGAACCGATTCACCGTCAAGTTTAACGAGAGTGTTCAGGAGCAGTTACGACCCCAACAGTTAGTAGTTCGTTTGCTTCTAAAAGCCTAGAAACTTCCGGTTTTCCTCTCTAGTTATTCTATAACATTCTAAAGTACCCCAAACTCTACACATACTTCACATGCGGACAATATTTTAATCACTCAAAATTGATTTAGTTAAAAAAATTGCTGGCAACTTTAATTTGAAAACTCGTCTTTTCCGAAAATTGCTTTATTAAAGCAAATTTTTTGAATATTGTAGGTACATCTATTTTGTACAAGAAAATTTCCGAAATTTCTGTTGTTTAAAATCAACAATGAATTCATTCAACTTTTCCCATTTATTTTAATCGATAAACACTATCAGATAGAACTTTAGAATGTAATTTGGAGTTCAAACGTCCTATAAAATATGCAGGAAGAGGGTTGATCGTCCCAGTTTCCGATCGTGTACTCATGAGTCGATGAGAGTCAGTAAACTTATAGTTTCTATATATAAAACAAAGCCTTTGAATGCGAGCTGAAAGGATTTGCATTGACAAACTCGTTGATATTCTAAAAGTTACATCAAACAAAGAACAATAATCAACTTTATTGTTTTTTCTACTGAAACTTTCATTTTTACATATGTACTACATATTTTGAATAATAATATAACATTCATTCCTAAAATATTGAAATTTAATATGTCGTAGAGTCTTGTTAACAATATCAACTCGATTAAATTTATGTACTAGTTATCTGATCTCTGCACTCTATTCAAACTCTTAAAAATTTTTTAATTCCACAAATTATCTTAACTTCAGTGCTAGGGGTGAGTGAGGTCGATAGCTGATCTCATTGTGGCTTAAGTCGAACTCGATATGCTCGGAACAGTGGTTTCTCTCATCCAGAAATTGTAGGATGAGATGCAAGCCTTTTTGGCTTGCCTAACTCTCCGAAATTTCCTCAGAAATCTCTTGGATTTCGAAACTGTGTCCTAAACTACTCCTTAGATAGTTTGCCAGAAACCCAACTTTCCTCCTCTCCAATAGGAAACAGTAGAATCCCTACTAATTGTATAGGCAGAATCTTCTCATCCTATTTTCCGAAGGAAGAATGATATACCTCTCTTACCTCTTACTTGATTGAAGAATTTTAATTAAGGAAATGTAGCTGAATGTTTTAAAAAAACAATTTTTAATTATCACTTTATATAAATATTTTAATGCTGAAATTACGTTATTCATATAATCCAACGAATTGTTGCATTTGCCTTTAAAATGAGATCATATTTTACCAGGGTAATTATTTGAATTGACGCGGCATAATTAAGGGATTAAGTATATTGACGTCAAGAGTTATCAGCCGAACAAAAAATTTAAATATTCTGAAAAATGTACTTTTTACTTTATTTTAAGAACCCAGTCGTCTTAAAATAATTTAAAAAATTTACGTATCACGAAAGCAATTAATTTTAATTTCCTTCCTTATTTTTAAAATTAAAGCTTTTAAAATACTTTTTTGTTCGAAAATTAATGTCCAAGCTTTTTTTGAATATTATTCGCTATGGGAGCTATTAACGCAAACTGTCGTCGACAAAGAACAGAAAAGAAAAAAGAGTAGTAAAAGGTAAAAAGTAGGTCTGATATGTGGTCGACTCGTCGTCCTGGATAAAACGATTTCTTCCTTCGCGTTCTCCGCCGGCGGAAAGTGAGAGAAGACGAAACGTTTTCACCTATGTAGGTTTTTGGCAGACGCTACGCTAACTTGGCGAAAATTGAATAGATAAAGTCATGAAAAGAATGGTGCCAAGTTTTTTAAAAAGGCTTCTATGGTTTCCTACTATTTTCAAAGATATGTTCATGTGTTATGACATACTTATAGAAGTTACGTATATGAAATAAGTTAGGAAAAAATCTTTAGTAGTTGAAAATCCTGCTATTATGGAAGATTGATTATGCCAATTGATTATTAGCCCAATACTTTTCATGGTATTTTTTATGTTATAAAATAATAAAATAAGAGTCCATTTGAGAATGCAAAACTTCAAGCCAATTTTTTAGGGATAATCAAGTATAGTATAGTTATTTTCTAGGTATATAAGATTTATTGAAAATTAACTACACATAATTAAGCATTACATAGCTCCAGGAAATGGGGATACCCGATTTGTCCTCAAGACAAATTGGATTTTCCTACTCATATCTTCATCGTATATAGCCTTGCAAACTTGATAATTAACTCGACGTCGAGTTTGGGTTGGTTTCTCATAATACCTTGTTCTTCGGAATTGATCTAAAATTTCTTCGCGTCCCATAATTCGATTTAGAATCCGACAAGCTCCATCCACATCATTATTGCGGACTAAAACAGTCCTCGCAAGAAATCTGGGGTGACTCCAACCCATCTGAAATCAAATTAAATATTTACGTTAATTTCAAATGTACCTTGTTACCATTAATCTACTAGTTTCAATCTGCAGAATTGGATATCATTTATTTATAAAATTATTATACTGAGGCGTTGCATTTAAATATTTGACAACCATTTAATTGAGGGACTCGGTAAAAGTCTTTCATTCGGTTTTAATTACACATACATGATTTATTGAATTCAGGATAAAAATTGACATTTCCGGTATAAGGGTTTAATAGAGAAAAATTAATATCTTCATATTTCAGCGTAAAAGTGGATTTTTAGACGGAGAAAAAAATCGCGTATTCATAGGAAGACAAATTCTTAATACTTCTTCCTTTATATCTTAGTATTGCTCACAATATTCAATTTATAGGTTAGAATTGCTGTTGAAAGTCTATATTCTCAATTTTGATAAATTAGTATTCTTTTATACAGGATTAAAGAACCGTTTATTCTATTTTGAATATTCATTAGTCAAAAATATAAATTATTATGTAATATTACTTATTATTGCAGTTTTTACCGTTTTTACAAGAAGCAAGGTTAGAATTCATTAATTTAGCAATATATGTTGTAGAAAATATTAAAAAACATCTAATTTTATATTTTTATAAAGGATTCATTATGTTTATTTACAGTTTATTGACTAAAGAACAATTTAACTGTAAAATAGAGCGTAATACCTGTTTATCTTTGAAAATGTGCTTTTAAGCTGTCTTGTTGACAACTGACACCTATTTCTGAATTCCATCGCCATCTGGTGAGATAATAAGAAACTAATCCGCTCGACGGGTAATCAAACTACAGGGGTAAATTCAAATTTGAAAAATATTTATTTTTTATTACCACTTCTTTATAACGTGAATATGTATTTAATACTGTATTATACACCAGAATTATTTTTATTTAATTTGCTGTCTTTGAATTTTCACAAGCAAATTGTATATGTCCAAGAAAAACCATATTTAGTAGAGTAATTATGATAAAGTAAACCACCAAATGATAAACAACCTGAAATTAAATGATAACTTTAATAATAATAATAATAATAATAATAATATAAGTAAACAAAATCAAAAACTTTATATTTCATCGCGAATATAATTCTTTTGCTAAACATTTTCTGATCAAAATATTATATAATTGTATTTTTTATTAAAATATAATTACTTCCTGGTCCCGCATATCATATCGAAATCCCCATCGGCAAATACTAAGCCAACTTGCCAATGAAATCAGAAGACAAAATACTGATAAGGGAGTAGCATGCACATCTACTGTCAACATTTGTAGTCAAAATTATTTCTGTCAAAATTACCCGTTAGATTTTTAGGTGTTGAAGTACTTTCTATGAATATTTCATCTGTGAAACATCTAGATTTCATTTTAAAACCGATAATTACCAGTAATTAATAATATATGTAGAAATTTGGTATTTATATCTATTATACTTTTATCTTCAATTCAAGTTATTCAAATATTTACGGAAAATATACTTCGCTGTTACGAGTAGCGTAAAAATTGTTTAATTCACTGCAAATTTCGATTTTAATAAAAATTCACTTTTCTATTAACTTTTTTATAACATTATTCGTGTGACTGGAATTTTGACAGAAAAGAAATTGAAAATCAGGTGTTACTACACCATCTTTTGTTTACCTTTTTTTATGCTCGTAATAATATTTTTTGCTAGAACTATATTTACCTCTTATTATAAATAAAGTTTGAAAAATGGGAAATAAGTAAGAATTGAATGGAATCACAATATTTATTAATCGCTATCGAAGAACTTTGTCTTACAAAATATACGGGTAACTTAATTAACTATATTATATGGAATATATTCATACAGTATGTTGAATGCAGTTACGATAAGATGACTTAAGTAATATTTAATCTTAATTCTTAATCTTATTACGATAATTATAATAATCAATAATTATCTTAAATCTATATTTCTTTTCTTTTTTCATTAACAACGCGTGTTTAAAATTCTCTCTCAATTCCTTTCGTACTCGCTTTTGAACACATTGCAAAGAACATTCTTTAGTTCACTTATTCTGTCTCGCATCAGTCCAAAATTCTCAATCAATCCTCTATTTTTCCCTGACTTTCAACAAAATTTATTATTTACATACAAGGCTCGGTATAGATGGTGTTCTATCCGAAAATATTATCATGAAAAAAACATTGATCAAGGAATTTGATTTTTGAAGTTTATACCAACTGTCAATATTGGATTATATATGTATGATCTATTCAAAAATAGATTAAAATCCGAATGTACATAACTTACATAAAAGTCTGAGAAAGTCACATGATATGTCGACTAATAATTACAAAGATACCTTAAAAGTCTTAATAATAAACAGAAATTTACAAATTATAAAAAATAGAAAGTTAACTGCAAGAATAAAACTTAATAATTTCTTATAATTAGATACTTAATTTCATTAAACTCTAATTCATTTTTTAATTAATGAAAAAACTTCAATTAATATTTTAGACACCTTCTTTATCTGCTTTCAAAATAAATTTTAAATATGTAAATTTCTTCATAGAGCACCATTATAAAACCCTTAAATCTAGATCTGTGCGTTGTACGACTTAATTATTAATTTTTTGCATTAAAGCCTGCATAGCTCAACATTTTTCGGGATGGTAATAATTTCTCACTTAGATTAAAATCTGAAGATTTTTTTTTCATCAACATTATGCAATGATAAATAGACCACATTCAAGAAAATTGATACCCAATTAATGGGGATGGAATTATCGTATATTCGCATATATGACAGTGTATGCAATACACATGTTAATATGAACATTTGAAGAACATTAAAATATAATTTATTAGCATTTTTCTTTATGCACTTTAATCCAATAACTTTCTCTTCACAAAAGCTTCCACCCTTAATAATAAAAATGGATATTTTATGTACTTTCTTTTTCTAAATTATTATTTTATTCGTTATTGACAGATAATTTAACGAAATTGTAAACTGGTTGATATTCAACTATCGGATGTTTAATTAATTCGGAATCGATTTTTAAATTTAAGTTTTGGACAATTATTTTGCGCATGACTTACATTTCCTCGATAATTTTGTGAAATTTTTTCAGACACAAGCTTATGGAGGTGCATTCTTTTGTGCATTATTTATCCAGTTGTGCGAACTATTTGTTAATTTTACGGAAGTAAATCATGCAGCAAAATATTCTGTTTGTGCAACTCATTTTCAAATATCACTTCCCCACTTTTATTAAATTTAAAAGCCGCTAAGGTTTTCTGCATTAATGTTGTATACTTTATGCATATCTTATAATCGACGGTATGTTTCATAATAATATATTGGTGGCATGTTCCTTTTGGTATGTATGTTTCTAAATTGGAAATTCGTTATTGCATGGCAATATTAATGCGCTATTGTATTTAAAAAAGAACATTGTGGTAAAATGGAAGATTCAATTTTATCCATATTATCGATAACCACATTGTAATTTATAATTGAAAGTACAATACTTTTTTTTATATATTCTCATCAGAGAAAGTTATCTGTAATGTTGAATCTTCTATTTTCAGCTCAAATAACGTATTAGAAAGCCAGTTGGATAAAAAATACGCGTATAAAAAATCTCTTCTATTTTGTACTAGTTAATAAAAATGGCATTTTTGAGCAAGGCGATTTCTGAGAAGCAACAAAAGTTTAAAGCATTGCTATCAATCTTAATAATATTATCAGAAGCATTTCTCTCATTTATTCCTCAATCCTTTTGGCAGCTAATCTTTGGCCAATTATTAACGACTTTCAATAAACCATCCCCACCCTCTTAAAATTTACTATTATTTATTAGTACTTTCCGAAGGACTCTATCGAAAAAGTGGAAAGTTGAATGCAAACACTGGTCTCAAAGTTGATTTTAAATAACGAGAGTTGATCCACAAAATTGACAAATCTACTTTCCTTTGAAATAGGTTTTCCTTTTCTCTTCCAGTATTTTTTTTTAAATCCTATTCACACACACTTTTTACGTGCCAGCATAATGCATAATGAAGTATTTTAAAGTTTAACATCTAATATACAATATCGTGTTTCTGTCTTTTGATTTATGATCAAGGGATTTGCGAAAATTGTTCTGACAAGTTTTACCGAGAAAAATTCTGATTTATTCACTGTGACGACTTTAAGACTTGCGTCTGCGTGCCAAGGCTAAAAGGTGGGTCAGACTTAATTATTGGCAGACTTAATGAAACTTACTTTGACGGGTCTAGGAACACATTGACTTTTAAATAAAATGATTTTTTACCCTTGGCCGCTAGACTCTTGCCTTCAACTAGCAAAGTCGACACTCTTTGTTCACAAATTCAGAATACAAAGATCCAAACAGATCATTTTTTTATTCATTTTTAAGATGCTTCTCCTATATTGCTTTGCACAGTTCATTCTTAATAACATAATTCATTTAATTATTATTCGTTACCGTTGAAAAACTAAAATTTACTCTCTTCATCCCAACAGCTATAGCATTGACAGCAAAGTTGCTGTATTATATTGCACAACAATGTTGCCAATTTCATGCAATATTCCAGCAACATTGCTGCGATATTTGGGGTTACTTTTGGGCTGTTGGAATTACTTTTGGCTTATATATTTTCATCAATATCAATTTGAAATATAATAATATTACATTCCTTCTTTAACGTGCGAAACAGGAGAGCAGAACCTGTCATGGTTTCCGGAGAAGCAATCGATTCACGCCGGTAACAATAAATTTTCGCGTCAAGGAGACACATTAGCTTCCTATAAATAAACTTATCTCGAATCTTATAAAAGTCTATGCTTATATTTTAAGTACAACGCTTACGTCGTTAATGTTCGCCGAAACTTTAGGCGCTTGCGCTGGAGCGCTACAATAATTTCTTACATGTGAGATCACGGTCACGTAATGTACGTATTATAATGAAGAGGTGTGAAAACACACTGTAAGTAATAAACAACAAGTATTACTAATGTCAAAAAGTTAACAAATCCTAGAACTTATGAAATTTACTTATTTTTCTTAATTTTTAATGTGGAAATTTACAACTTGCACTGTATTGTACAATGTTTCTGATACCATAAATAGTTCCAGTATACCATAAATGACAAAATTGGCAATATTTTCGCCAATTTTGCTCGTTGCCGATCAATGTTGTCATGAAATATTGTAACAATATTGCTGCAATATTACGAAATTTCGTCATTTCACAATTTCCATCTGGAAGCATTCATCCTTCAAGTAATTTTGAATTTGGTTTTAACTCCATATAAATGATTGAAACATTTAAATTTTAAAATTAGTGTAGTTCATAATTGTTAACTCTAGTTAAAGATATGTAATTACTTTCAGTGTGCTTACTAAATTGAAGTGACATTTATAAGTACAAAGTGTTGCTGCTTGTTCGAGAAAATCCACGAAGTATGACAGAAATGAGTGAAATGACAATGAAGCGCGAAATGTTGATTGTGAAAACGAAAAAAAATGCGAGAAAGGCACTTTTGAACACAGGAAGCGCCTGGATATTTTGAAAATCTCACCAAAAATGTATAGAATCTCTCGCTTAGCGGGAAACTCAAACAAGGTTTGATTTCATATCCCCTGTTTCGAATGGTGAACTAAAATTGTCAAATAACTGACTTGAAATTTTACGCTTGGTTAAAAATCAGGTAAACTCAGAACGAAAATGATGGATTTAGATTTCGTACATTTTATAGCCATTTGAACACCTGAAATTAAAACCAAAGAGGTTCTTCTATTAGTTTGTAAATTCTCTACTATACTTATTGAACCTGGCGCCATTTACACGGTTCAAAACTTAGAATATAATTGATTTGAGATCTTGTAAATGAGAGTCGAGTGGTGCATTTCTGGATGAGTTGTTCCAGGATGAACCAATCGCGTTTGATTTGAGAGATTAGACAAGGCTGTGCTCTCTCGAATCACACCGATGAGTGTAAAGTATGGACGAGCTTGTTCCAGGCGATGTCGAAGATGAGGCTGTAGTCGAGCATGGCGATGATGCTAGAACTCTCTTCGACTTCTGTATTACCTAGGTATTGTGACCTTGTTTTCGAATTTTGTTCTCCAAAGCTGAAGTTGATCTGCCGATGAGATCCTCCAGTTCTTCAGGCGTTAGAACAGTGAATTCCCTGAAAAAATATTTGCTCACGTTAAATTGTTCTTAGAACTAACTCAGTAAAGTATGCGTAGAAAAATTACCTATGTTGAGCTAAAAGCATGTCTATGCTGGTGACACTTCGTTGATGAGTGCCATCTTTTTGAGAAACTTTTTGTTTTCTGATACATAAGGATCTCAATGGAACCATCATGACACCTATAAATAAAAGACCGGATCCGGTAGCGATAAGAACTGCTGAGTTTTGTGCGGCTTCCGCTCCTGGTGCTAATTGGACAAGTCCAACAACTAATACTACTACTCCAAGAAGCAACGATCCAACTAATACATGTAGCGAATTCACCTAGAAAAAAGGATCATTATTCGATTTATATAAAATTTTACGTATTTTCAACGAGATATTTTTAATTAAAATACGTAATTCAATTTTGAATGGAATGTAAAGGAATTTTAGAAGCAGTTTACAACTTTGTGCGTCGAAAGTAAATGATATTTTTTTAACTACTACTGAAACCGAATTTCGAAGAAATTCTGAATGGCAGAACCGTATTCTATAAAAGAGTATGTGAATGAAACGGCGTGGGTGGTTTGTCGTGTAACACAGGAAACTTTGCAGGATTAATTTGTCGTTGGTGACTCAACATGTCCTCTGACTCAACCGGCGCTCAATTTTATCAATGACGAGACGTTTGGTATTAAAAAAAAGTCTATCGAAATGAAAATCGTCTTTTTTTTTTAAATAAATTTTTCCAAAATTAGTATTAACAATGTCATAAAAATCTTCCTTTAAAAAAACCATAAAATGATGCGCTCATTTTATAGCAACTTTATAAAGCGATATAACCGATCATTAAAAATGTTATGACTCTCATCCCCTTATTCATGTTGTTGACGTAAAATCTAAAAATTATGATGCAACCATTATGAGGTGCTTAAAATTATAATTTTAAGCACCTCATAATGGTTAAAATATAAAAATGTCAACATAAATAATATATTTTTATAAAATCTTAGAGTTTTGCCAAATTAAACTGCGTACTTGTGAACAATTATTAGGGTACATAATCGATTGAATGAACACGCCATGAGTTGAAAAGTATCCACTTCATCACTAAATATAGCATGGAAATCCATATTTTCTCATATATATCAATGCTTACAGGATAAAACTAAATACGAGCTTATCTTCTTCCAAAAATATGTATATATGTAATTGTATATATACAATTTTCTATAATTAAATATTATTAGAGAGAAGGGATGATAAACAATTTTATTATGAAAACACGGAAGGACATGTTGATAATTATTACTAAATGGAGAGATGACGCGATAAATGCAATGATGTTCCAATGCTTTCAGGGTGACCAACGTATAAAACGCTTCCAACCCCAAGTACGCCCACGGACTCTTTCTGACGTCATGCCCATTCTATCTCTTATTCGCTTACATCTTTCACACTACTTCCGCTTATATAGATTCAAATTAATTTTCAATTTCATACTGTTTATGAAATATATATTACTTGAAGCTTCTATTTTTAGTTTATTACTAGCAACAAAAATGGATATTAATATAATAATTTCTAGATTTAAAGAGATAGGTCATTGATAATTCCCATAAATTATTCTCAAATTTAAATACTTAAAGAGGAGTATCACTTGAACAACTGAGCTTTTTTTACTTCGACAAGCATGTTAGAAATGAAGCATCTGATTCAGCAATTTACTAGAAATTCGAAACAGTTTAGGGCAAATTTATTGGCCGCTCATGATATATCACACAGTGTCATCAGAATGTGAAAAACGTAGATGCGTGGGTGTACCATTTCTCAACCTCACCCTATACGTTTCTGCAACTACGTTCCTTCTGGAATGGATATCTAGAAACTCGAGGAACGAAAGTGTTATTTAATTTGCATCACTGGATGTGTGCCAATATCACTTACAGATTTTATTGATGTGTATGAATGAATATGTTTAAGAAATGCACGAAGCACCGAAAATTGTCTTTTATTAGGGGGATAATGCAATATTCCTCAGATTTGACTGCATGTAACATTCTTCCAAATTAATTGCGGAAGTTGCTGAGGTTTTTTCCCTTAGAATCGAGTGGAAAACTGTCAAACTCTTCAAATAATGAAGAGTGAAGAATTTCAAGGTCGTATATATTCGAAAGTCAAGTTCGACACTTTTGAACTATTCAGATGCACGTGATTGTATATCGATTATATTCTCCCAATTTATAAAGTCAGAATATAGAACACCGACAAATGATTTATTATTATTAACTTTTCATTTCTTTAAAGAATTACGCGTGGATTTTTAGTTTGTTTGACTTGTTGTTAAATTACTTGAAATTATAATATTTCAAATCCAATTACAGAAAGTATGAAATTTCTTCATGTTTCTGGTTACTTGATCCGATAAAATGCTTTCCATTACCTTCCCGCAAAAGTAGTATTCTGGTGGTTCTTTGTCGCCTAATGCACCTCCTCCTTCACTATCAGCTAATGGACTTCCAGGTTGACTACTTCCTATCCTCGAAGCTTTTTCGTGATAGTAAGTTTTGTGAAACACCTTCACTGAGGGTACCGGCAACGCTGTTATCATTCTGAAAAAAGGATTGTCTCTTTTAAAAAGAATTAGGAGAGGATTTGTAATTTTATAATAGCTTCGTCTTCATTCAGTATTTAATTTTTAAAAGGGCCTATGAAATTGCTTTTAACCATTTTTGATAGAGCTCATGGTTTTAATAATCGAAAACCTACTCTAAGAAATCCAAAATATTGAAAAATACATAGAAAAATTACATGACATTCAGGAAAGAGCTTTTTAGGTAAAAAGGAAAGAAATATATTTGTAAATCTAGGTCGAAGTGGCCCTGAGACGAGTAAATTCAGTCTTTCAACTATAAAACGTGTAAAGAAAGAAGTACGTAAGTGCAGCAAAAAAAATGACTGCCAAATTTTTTACGTCCGCAGTTTTTTGCCTAAAATTAAAAAAAAATTAATTACTCGTAGGAATAGATGATTGAAATGTGAGTGACTGTAAAGTAAGCAATTTCTCTAATATCACAGAGGAAGTATTCTCCCTATAAATTGAGCATAAATCAGATAGCGCCTTGTCAGGTTTTCAATAAAACAGAATACCTATCGAACGAGAGAAACTTGAACCAGCAAAGGCAGGATGAGTGATAACATTCTTCTTAGAGGTCGATACGGAAAGTAGAACAACTTATAAACATAGCTGGGTCAAATCTACAATATTTCTTTAGTAATTAGTCTTTTAAAAACTTTGTCTGACCCACGTATGTCTAGTATGTCTACTAACTTGTCCAGACTTCAAAACTTTTAATTTTCTTATTAGTCTTAACTTATTTCGGTCACATTTAATCCAAATAAGCATTACAGAAAAATATGTTTTCTTCGCCAGGGGAAATAATCATCCAAAGATTTATTAAAAGTGATTAAAAAGAAAATACGAATTTCTTTTCAAATTACGATTTTCTTTATTCCAATTAAGGTTTATTCGCATTCTGTGTTGATTGTCATATTTTATTGAGTCTTAAAATCAATAAAATTCTCAATAAAAGTTTTTTAGTTATTTCTTCCACGTGTAGGGTCATCATTTCACTGATTTATATACTATATATGTACAAAGCCTTTTATCTGTTTTTCCATTGCTGGATTAATCACAGTGGACAGTATACTTTTTGATGGATTTCAATTTAAAAGAATGTTAGTAAATTGGTTTTTATGTTCCGCACGTGTATCTATTTTTATTCAGTGAGTAATTGAATTCAAATTGGAATTTATGAACAAAGGAGCAAGAAAATGTTATCCTTATCAATGAAATTGAGACTAATTGAAGTATAGAGGCTGTGTTGAAAACATATGAAACTCGTGCACTATTTAAAGCTTTTTCAAAATATACAAGAACCGCGACCTGTTTTTGGGAACTTATTCTTAGGTCGCTCACACTGAAATCTGGTGAGCTTAAGGAAAATGATATTATTTTATCATTGCATGCTTGAATCAGAGGCGGAAAGAATATTATAGACATTAGTCGTCCTTTTTCAAAATATTATAAGTGCAATACACCGTTGTTGGCCTAGATACAATCCTCGCGGGGCCAACGGTCGTTGCTCCTAGTTATATATCTATAACAGTATTGCACCTTTCAAGAGGCAGGGAACCCATTAAATCGAACTTGACAAAGCAATGAAAACTGTTCGCGATCTTGATACATCAATTTGAAAGATCCATTAATTTAGTTTTATATGCGCTCTCCATCCCGGTGACCGAGCTTCACGAGAGATAGCGAAGCAGAGGGTTGAAACCTTGACCTCATTAGGGATCGCTCGAAGAGCGCAATAATAGATCACATAGCCCTAATTCGAGCTCTATCGCTCAACCAAGCTTTAATTATTCCTTGCATTCGCGACACCATGTTCTCAAAATAAAAACTCTTTATTTTTCAAGGATATGAAAAGATGTTACCTTAATTCTTTGAAAAATAAACTGGTAAATATAGAAAGTATTACAACTTTGAAGGATCTCACTTGCTTTAAAGTTTGAGAAAGTTTAAATGTCATTTTCGAACTCTTTCGATGCAGTCTGAAAAAGTTGTTTTTATATTCAGGACGTTTTTCTCCACGATCAAGTTTTTCCTTAAAAAATAAAAGACTCATATCGTATGGTATATCTATACGAAATTAAGAACATTTTTTAATAGAATGTTTGGTAAACTTTTGAGAATCTTGGATCTTAAATATTCTGAATCGTTGTGAAGTTTGAAAAGTAAATACTTGTAAAAATTGCAATTTGTGATGACACAGCTCTGCTTCAAAAGTGTCTCTTATCAAAAAGAATTGAATCAGGAACGACCCCTTAATCTCCACACTTCATGGATTTTGTTTCTCTGTCGAGTGGGTATTCTTTTACTTCAATGACTAATAAGAAATGCTTAACCACTGTTATAATTTGGTTTTGTGAAAGGGAAGGGGTGGTAGAACAAAGGAGTAAATTGGGACAGTGGCCTGGATCGAGAGGGTTCATATAGGCAACCCGTTGTGCAGTCTACCTCTCGTTCACCTTTCGTCTCTATCCATTGTATTTGGAATCTTGCCAAGTGTTCGTGACGAGTCATGAAAAAAGCTTTGCTTAATTCTGACACATGAAATTGAAGGAGAAAAAGATTTCAAAGTATGCTTTTCCAGAAAGTGCTGTTTGTCAAATGAAGGGTTTGGAAAAGTGGGAAAGAAGGGATATATTGGAAAAAGTATTGACAGTGTCCCTTTACATAGAAAATTTCATTATATTTAGTAATTTACACTTTTCAGTGAAAAGGGGCGATTATAGTCAGACGAAAGAATAAGATTTCTCAGTGAAAAAAGATCAGTTTTATAAGACTGAATATTATTATATATATATATATATATTATATATTGTGGATAGAAATTTGTATGTTGAGCCTATTTGATTTTATTATAGATATCTAAAATTCAATCACACAAGATAAATAGAGGTGAATATCATTATTTCTAACAATACTCCTTTCAGAACTATAATCTATCATCTTTCTATATACAATAGGCCAAGTGAATTTATTAATGTGCGCTCATTTAACTTGAATATAAGAAAGGAACAATTTTTATTGATTTATTAAATAAGGATTAAAGATTAAGAATTAGAATTTACAGAAAAAATTATTGTTATAAGAAATTATCAAGAAAAACTTGGAATCTTGTAATATCAATATCAAATATAGGTGTACTTTCCTTTTAATTATATATTTTTTTAGAAAGTTTGGAATTTTCTTCTCAATGTTTTTATTTGTCTTAAGAATGATATTATTATACTAAACTAAAACTGTGGGTGGTAAATTGAAACTTTATCGTTCCTCTGCATCTCGTAGGTGGTTTTCTCTTGAAGAGATATTACAAATACACCCCCTCCTGTATAAACTATTTGAGCGATTTTCATTATCCAACTTTAAAGATAAGAAGTATCTTCTGGATTTAGTTCAGTTCTTTAACTTTAGTTTCATTTATGAGTTCAGACTTTTCAAACTTTCCTTGGACCTAAGTTCTAAGGAAGAATTACATACTGTACAGGATTTTACAATTGAATAAATTTGGAATCTTAATCCCCTACTATTGAATAACCCTTAGATTTCTTATTCGATTACAGTAAATGTCTTTTATAATATAAAACTAGGTCAGTAAATACTTGCAACCGGATAAATCCTCTTCAGAGAACGTATATTATATCATCTACTGAAAAGGAGAAAGCTCTGTTAAAAATTGTTTTGTAATAAATGACATACTTCCATTTGAAAAACTCTTCTATATTTGATTATACTAATTCCAACTAGGTCATAGCTTTTTCCATCTATTTTATTAGAGTTTTAATTTTTATTAAATTGATAACTTTATCATACTTAGCAACTTTGAAGCATACAAAATCAAAAGTGTGTCAATATGAATGATGTAAAATTGTAATTTGAACTAACCATTACTTTTCTCATAAATATTATTCCCCTTTTATTATCTCAAATTCATTTTGACCTAGTTTCTTATCTAGGTACATCTGCATTTTACAGAATTTACACTACTTCGAACTCGAAAACTAATACCTTCTCTTCTTACACTTTCAATATAAATAACGAGAATGTAAAAATAAAGCTTCTATTACACCGAAAAAAGTCTTAATTTAAGCCAAAAAGTCTAGTTTTTGGCTTGATTTAAGACTTTTTTTTCTGTGTAATTTATCAGCGACTGTTTGTTATCAAATCGCCTTCCCTTATATCTAATTTAAAACAATTAATTGAAATGCCTTTTACTCATTTAATATCTTGCTTTGCTAACTCTAAATCAGTGGAATTTGACTGACATTCAAAAGTCACTGAAATTTTTAGTCATCTTCACTAAACTACTAAAAATTTCAGTGACTTTTCACTGATATCCAGTAGATTTTTCACTAATTAAAATCGTGAGAAAAGAGTCACTGCAAATCAGTGGAATTTGACTGGTAATCAGTTAAATTTCACTGATTCAAGTTTAGAGAGAATATAATTTTCTTTAAAAAATTGAAAGATCATTTAATGCCTATTTATATAGGCAACTACCTGATATATTTTTATTTCGATGACATCTTACTAGCCATGAAAATATGCCCTGCATGTTTATTTACATTTATGGGTCGGAAATCTGATCGCCATTAATATCCGGGATGACTTGATGTCTTGATCGATTTATAGAGAGAAGAACAATTTCAGTGAATTACCGTGCATTGACACCGTGGACGATGCTAGTGTACTAAATGCACTTGCAACTTTGCCTGGCCGGATTCCAGGGCCAGTACTATATACTGAGAACGGATTCGGTAAAAGCGGTGCAACGAGGTCAGTGTACCCATATCGTGTCTGCGCATCCAATTGCGGTTTCCCTTCGAATTGACCCTTTCTAACATTCTTGATTCACTATTTGATCTATTTTCATATTTTCAAATTATATAATTGGATCTTTGGCATAGAATTGCTCATTCATGAACTATTATTATGTATCATTCATGCAGTCGTGGGAAGCACTGTTGTCAAGAGAATTTTCTATATGAATTATGGGATATTTTCCATCAAAACAAGTCGATAAATAGGTCAACCGCAGGTTGTTCGCGAAATCCCGCATGACTTCATGAATCACTGGTGAATAAACATCCTTTTCAAATAGGTCATTCAGCTTTCTAAATTTGAATCAGTCATCATTTTTACTGATTGAAATTAGTAAAAATCATAAGTAATTCAAAAAAAATATGATACGGTTCATTAGAAATCTGAATCAGCGCAGACTCGTTCCTTAATTATTTTTAATAACTATTCGAACAACCATGTGAATTAGTAATGAATTACACCATCTAATTCTTAAAATTAAAATCTATAATGAAGTTAGACTGTCCGTTTGATATTTTCTTTAGGAATATGCTGGTGATATTATTTATTATGAATGAAAATAAATTTTAAATGTTTTTTCCCACTTTGCGAAAGCGGATTAATGCAATTTCTGATCAAAACAAAGCCGACTGAAACATATTTTTCACGGAAAATTGACAATTAACGAGCATTAATAATCTAATCTTGATAAAAATACGCCGTTAGTACAATACCAATACTTTTTAAAACCGTATTTTTTAGATAGTACCCGATCATAAATAAACATCCCTCTAAAAATGGAGGAACGTTCATTCACTGCAATGGCGCCACTCTCGCCACGTACCATTAAAAATACATTTAATAGCAAAGAATTTTCATTAAAAAATCGTAAAGATCCAAAATGTCATCAATGTTTTAGAGAGGATTATTTCTGCATCTTCAAAATTCTCATTTACTTTGATTTGACGTTTTTTGAGGGATTGTTTACTATTGCGTACTATCATAAGGCGCATGTGACTGTAAACTACTTACTTTGCCGGAAGCAATGGGACGATTTCACTTGATGAACTTTTTTAAAAGAATTTTTATGCTTTTTTTCACAAAATTACACTTTTTTCTGTTCGTAAATTGAATTTCGCGAATCCAATTATGAAAATATTCAAGGCGCGAGAGGCGAGATCAAGAGAGATCGTTTTGTCAGGGTGCTGGTCTCGCGAAGACTGAGTGAACGTTGCGAGGTCCGTGTCCTGGTCGATAAGCTACCCCCTATCCACCCACTTATCCCTGCTAAGGGTACTTTCACACCATCCAGGGCCGTCTTCACAGATAAAACCTATATTCATTCATATTTTTTTTTTTCATTCATAAAAAAAATTGTTACGCATCACAATTTTCGGGAACTAATCATTCAAGAAGAATGAGAAATTGGACAGAGTATAATTTATCATTCGATTAACTTAAAAGGGGCAGTAAAGTAGCTCAAAATATTTTTAAAAATTTTTTAATCTGCAATTTTTTGCAGTGGGTTAGGACGCTTGATTCATGGTAAATTATAGATTGAAATTAGCAGTTATTATCATACATATCTCTTAAAACTTCTCTACTTTGTCCTAATATTTTAGGATGCAATTAATTTTACATTTTCTAAATGTATAATAATTTTATTTCAAAAACACTTCATGTGCCTTTATTATTTCTTTTATTAATTTCTGCAAAGGAAAAAAATACACAGGAAATCGTTTACTAATACACTTTAGTAAGCATTTTTACTATAAATTAGTTAAAAACTTTTAATTCACAGTAAAATAGTACTAATTCATTTAGTAAGGCTCACTAATTGATTTAGTTACAGTTACTAACTGAATTAGTAGTTTTTAACCACTTTATAGTAAAAATGCTTATTAAAGTGTATTAGTAAACAATTTGGCACTATTTCGTTAGTAACTTATGACTAATTCAGATTTAGAGAGTATACAAGTTTGTTTTTGTAGGTTTGTGTCTGCGATTGTAATTGCAATTACCATATTTTATTATTAAATTACGCATCTTATTACTTAATTGCAATGATCATTATCTAATCAAGAAAAGCTATATACGCATATATTTGATACTGCCGGGCCATTATCGTAAATTATAATTAAAGACCATACGTAGTCTCTATTAAAATTAGCGAACAAAGTTTCTGGATTAACTCCAACTTTTTAATTAAATATCTTTAAAAGATTTATAGATAATATTTAGAAAATTTATAGATTTTTTAAAAATATAGTATAGTTTTCTAATCGTACGGAAATAGACACTCTCTAGAGATCTAGTCTATTGTAAAATAGCTTTTATTAAATCGTACTATATGCCGTAACTACGCAGATTGTGACTCTTATAAAAGAAGGATTCAGATCGAAACGAACATTTCGTTAGTTGAAAGGTGGTCATCAAGATGAACTTCGTACTTGTCCCATTTTTTCTAGGTAGGATATCAAATTTTTTCAACTGATTCTATATATTTGATTAAACCTGAATTTATCATTTTTTTTAATATTCTAATCTTTACAAGCAATTATTGTAAATTAAAATGTCTAGCAAATAGGATTAAAAATTATTTTTTGGCAAAAATCCTTCACATTTAGGAATATGGGTTCCAACAAACGAAGAAATTTGGAAGTATGGACCAGAATATCAATTTGATTTGGAAGTGAACATGATAGCAGCCATGAATATGGACAATGGAACATTGTTAGGACACAGATTATCGGGGAAATTAAAATGTCGTCCACATCCACAGGATTCCTTAAGCCTAATTTGTCGAACAGAAGAAACAAGAATGGTTCGAATCGTGCCTGAAGGATTTCACACCTCAGGACTTGTGATCTTAAAAAATCAATCATTTTCTCCTATGGGAATAGGTCGAGATAATTTCCAGATTAAATTTAATAAAGAAGGCATCGAAAAATATATTTTAGATGACTCTAAACGTTCCTCGCAAGTCTTGGTAATCGATATGATCAGACTCATTGCCAATCAGCTGAGCCTAGGTGCTGACCTAGAAAAACAACGTTTTAATAATCAATTTAAAAAAATGGAAAATTATACTGTAGGAGAATGTGAAACGGAATTTATATTCAACCGAAAACCAATTGAAGAGGTTGAGAGTCGAAGGAAAATGAAGTACAAGATCGTTTCCACATTTCCAGAAAAGCAGTTTGATTTTACTGATGATGAGAAGATTATAATTGAGAAGAGAAGAAATATTGATAACTGTCCACGACGAAAAGAATATTTCTTCGGCACTCGCTATAAAATGGGAATTGTTCTCAGGGATGTATTCAATGAACTTGTAAGTGTGTTTGTACAAGTTTACTTCCATTTTTGGAAAGTGGTATTTTATTAGTAAGTAATTTTGAGATAAAGCCTAAACAAATGTTTTTCTCTTTTTAGCAATCTTCAGTCAGTCAAATGGTTGTTTCCAAAAATAATTTTACGTCCGAAACAACAAACGAATGCAAAATATTTGATTTGGAAAGGAATTATTTGGGCAATGTTCTGGATCATATGAAGCTCACATTAAAGAATGTTCAGCCGGCAAAAGATGAACTTTTGTCTATTTCCAAACCAAAATCTTTTGATATTCTTGCGGGCGAATCTGTTATATACTCAGTAAATCATTATAAAAATTAGAAACTTAGAAAATGATAAAAATAAAAAATTAATCAGTATTTTCAAGAAAAGGAAAAGTTAAAATAAAATTTTCTAAATTCAATTTGATGATTGATATAGAGCTGATTAAATATTTTATTTAAAATTGATTTAGGATCTTCCCTATAAGATATCTATCAAATAATTCGAGATGACTCTTATACTATTAGTCATAACTCTAAACGGTTCTAAATTGCTACATTTAGTCTATTGTAAAATTATTGCAAAGGTCGGCGACATTCATTGCGTATGTTATAAAAGCACGATTCAGAGCGAAACGCACATTTCACTAGTAGAAAGGTCGACATCAGGATGAATTTTGTGCTGGTACCATTTGTGCTCGGTAGTATACATTAGTGATTTATCAATTATTTCTTATTTTATAAATAAAAGTGCAGTGGAATCAAGGTATTTATTTCAATTTTCAATTCAGTGAAATCTCGCGTGAGGTAATTTATTTTAATTGTATTTAGTTTCAAATATCTTCCTCATTTTTATTACATTTTTTATTACAATTTGAATAAAAGATAGAAAAACAAAAATTTTAAAAAGTATACAATCTTGTTAGAAAAGTTAATAAATAAAAATCTTGGGCTAACAATAATGCTTATAAAAAACCTTTCATTGTAATGAGGTTGATTAGAATGACGCACACATAGTTTTTGTTATTATTCGTAATTTTTCTTTAAATTATTAAATAGTAATACTGTAAAGAAAAAAGTTGCTTCAGCTGATTTTTGTTTCGTTGATTATGAAAGTAGTTTTCAATTCTGTGAATATTAGCTTACTTTAACAAGAGCTTTAAGTTGATAATGACATAGCCCTCAAAGTGGTTGATTATATTCAAGAGAATTGGTGCTAAGTAACTATAATAAGCGTTCTGGCACTTAGTAATTCAGAACAGACTGTTTCCTACATTATATGAAATTATAATAGAGAGTATCCGTTGGCAAAATATATACATTCAATGATTATATAACTATATACAAAAATTGGGAAATTTCAAAAAGAATGAGGAGAAATATCTTGATATTTTTTTTCATAACATTTATTTTTAAACACTGCAAATTAAATAATTTTAAAGCTACAGTTCACACTGACGTATCAAGATTATCAGAAATGGTTTTGAAATTTTGAGATTTACATTAAAATATGTAATTAAGTTTTAATCGTGATCTAACTGAAATTTATATTGGCTTAAGCGACGTGGATTCCAACAAACGAGAACGGTTGGAAATATGGGCCAGAATATACATTTGGAATTGAGATCAACATGATCGCAGCCATGAACATAGACAATGGATCATTACTAGGGACCAGAATGGCTGGAAAGTTAAAATGTCGTCCTCAGGATGCTGAAAATTTAATTTGTAAAACAGAAGACACCAAAATTATTCGAATGCAACCCAAAGGTTTCAACACTTCGGGAATGGAATTTTACAAAAATGAATCCTACTCTCCTTATGGATTGTCACGTGAAATTTTCAAGGTCAAGTTTAACAAGGAAGGTATCGAGAGTTACATTTTGGAAGACCCTAGCCGACCTGAACAAGTTTGGGCAATGGACATGATGAAACTCGTCACGAATCAGCTGAGCATTGGTGCTGACCTTGAAAATCGACGCAGTGATGAACAGTTCAAAAAGTTGGAAAACTTTACTATTGGTGAATGTGAAACTGAATTCAAGATCAGTCGGAAGCGAATCGATTCAAGAGAAAATCACAAAGAATTGAAATACAAAATTGTTTCAACTTTAGCCTCGAAGCAATTTGATTTTTCTGCAGATGAAAAAATTGAGATTGAGAAAAGGAGGAATATTGAGAACTGCCCTCGACATAGAGAATACTTTTTTGGAACTCGTTATAACAAAGGAATTATCCTCAGAGACGTTAATCATACCCTTGTGAGTGAAGTCATATTTTTAAATGTTAATTCTTTTCGGTAATTGGTATTTAAGTTGAGGAAAAAAAGGTTTGAATTGAACTTTTGACAAATTTAAAAATTACAAAATGTTTCTTTTACCCTTGGTTTGAACATTGATTTCCTTTGACAGTAAAATATTGAAATTTCTTTCATTTCAGAAATCTTCCTCGAGTCGAATAATTTTCTCAAAAGATTCTTTTCTCAGTGAAACAACAAACGAATGCGACATATTCGACTTGGAGAAAAATCGCTTGGGAAAAGTTTTAGATCACATGAAAATTACATTGGAAGATGTTCAGCCAGCGAAAGAAGAAATTATTAATATTCGTGATGTTGTAACTTACGATATGCTTGCAGGTAAATCCAATTCCGTGAAAAATGATCGCATATATTAAATTATTGTAGGAATAATTAAGTACTCTATATATGTATTATTATTATAAAGGTTTTTTAAGTTACGTTGACAATAAGAAATTATGAATTTATAAATAAATTCGATCAATGCAAGTAGATTTTATAATTTTAAAAATCATCGGTTGCTAAGGGAGAAATCGTTTAAAATTGAAATGATCATAATATTATTGATTGATATTACTATCTGAGGGAAATACGTGGATACAAACCACTTTTAGAAGTGAGCTTTAATACCGACACAAGTTATACAGAAAACGGCAGAATATTCTCTGCAACCCTCAAAAGATATCGCCACCCTCCATTAAAAAAATATCATTAGAAAGATTGATAATTGTATACATCCATATTTTCATTTATTTGTTGACAAATTAGTTTCCACTTGACATTTTTTTATTTTAAGTGAAAAATACATTTTATAAAACTAGAATTTCAAGTAAGGTTGAAATATGGATTTTAAATTTGAATACATATCTTAAATTCAAATATTTCTTCAGGAAGTGTGTGAATTTTCATCAATCTGAAATTCTGAAATATAATTTCCCTTATTGATCGTTTTTTTACGAGATGAAAAAAAACAAGCGATATATTTCTTTACCTTTTTTAGGGATAACGCACGCATTATTGTCATTTTTCACGAAATGCTGCCTGAATTTCAAGTATGGAGTAAGACTAAATTTAAAATATTTAAATTTTCGAAATTCCTGTGTAAAAATAGCCCTACTTGTCCCTATTAAAAGTAGGGTGCAGGTCAGGGGTTGTTTGAGAGATTGATCATATCTCCGTTTCGGCATCTGAAGTAGCGGAGATATGCTTCTTAGAATTTTTATGACGTTAAAAACAAGCTACGTTTCTCTATAATTATTGAGAAATTACATTTAATTTTCGCGAAAAATCCTCCGACATCATGGAATACTCCACTCATCGAAATCTCCTGCTAACTTTTAACTCACGCCCCAGCTTTTGGCCCATTTCTTAACTTAATTTGTAATTTTTTTTCAATTAGTTCCCTTGATTAAAAAATTGTTTTACATATTCATTAGCTGTGACATTATAGTTTAATTCAATCTTCACATTATTCGATTATTTCAATCTTTTTCATTGTTTTAATCATTATATTGAATTAAATTATACACTCTTGTTATTTTAACAAGAGTATATAATTTTATTTAATTAAAAACAACTCGTATGCAAGTTGAGTAAAATTTATAAAATACCCTTCTACATCTATGCAAATTTCTACTATTTTACCTTGTTTATAAACTGTTGAACGATATAAAGCTCGAGGTTTGTGAGCTTTAGACTAATAGGTGCCTCGTTAACGAATGAGCACAAAAAAGTCTCAAACCTTCACTTGACATTAATAATGCAACATACCAACAAAGGTTTCTTCTTTTTTTTTATATGGAAAACTATGCATAGTAAGTATGTACTTCATGCAAAAATATAGAATTACACATAACATAGCTGCGTTGATGACTTTGAAGAAAGATTAGGTCAGGCTGAGGGTAACCAGTTTAGAAAAATAGTTCAAGAGCACTTTGACCTCATTGTGGACAATTAAATCTTTTTCTTATGTTATATCGCAGTCTTAAGGTGAGCTAATTATAAAATTTATTTTATAAAAATTCTACATACATGTTTTCCTTTATTTGGTTTGGCTATCTTTAAAAAATACAACCTTTTTTTATAAAGAAAAACTAATTCTACAGTAGATTTTGAAAACTTAGTGATAATACAATAAATAAAACGTTCAATTTTTCAGAATTGTCGACAAGTTCTTATAAGCTTTAGAGGATAATATATATATATCGTATTGAAGTACTCGAATTGGATAAAATGATTTATACTGAGAAGAAAATAAGGAAAATAAGAGTTAGGTATCTTCTTAAGGTTTTATATATCTTCCTTAAGTCTTGCATTGGTTCAATTTTCTATCGAGATATTAAAAAAGAATTTTTTACGCTTCAATAAAGGAGAAAATCGAATGCTTCTGAGTCTTCAAAGTTTTTGTATGGTACTTTTATGAAATATGAGAAATGTCTTCCTCAATTCTTTCGAAAATAGCATTAGGAAAAATAATAACCAATTGCTGTCTTTCTATTCAAACAGTAACTAATGTGTTAATGTTATTATTAACACATCAATATTGAATATTGAGATACTTGAAATGTTAGAAATCAATGAATGAAAGCCATCAAGAATATTGATGGTCCTAGTTTGCGTTTTTTCGTAATCGAGATGTCGAGCGATGGAATTGATTAGGAAAAAAAATGAGGAGAGGTGATTGACATCAGGAAGGGACAAAATAGACAACGAAAATAATTGAGAATAATTGATTATCTGTCAACACAGGAGCCTTCATTTATTCCAATTGGAAAATAAATGATAAAATAATCCGAGGTCTTGTAAAGGCAAGTAAAACCTTTCAATATCAAATATTTTCATTTCACAACTGAAGAACTGAAATCCAATCTTGAAATCCAGAGCTTGGCATACATACCCTTGATATTAAAATTTGTAATCTCTCTTGTCCATATCAAGTGATCAAGCACCGAGGAATCAATAATTAATATATAGAAGAAATTTATTCATGACTTGACAGGAGTAAATGGATCAAGCCTCGAGTCCGGGCGACAATCTTAATAACTTCATTAGCCTTGATTGGACGAATGGTTGCGGATCTTCATATGACATAGGAGTTCAAAGTGCACTATTGGTCGGTTCGAACAGCCTGTCTTTTGAAGCTACTCATCAACGAGTTCTGGATGACTCCGGATCACTTTCAAGTAATTGGCATGGGGCTATATAGGTGTCCACACAACTGGCTCATTTCCCCATTCACAATTAATGAAAGATTGACACCTAGCGGTAAATAACGTCATACTTTTCCTCATCAAAATAATTTTCCAATATAAATACATTATTTTTATTTACATATTTCTATATATTAAAAGGTAGTTAGGTTTAGTTTATTTTCCAGCTAAATTCAAAATTCTCCATTCGTTGGCAACAAACCATATGCTGATTATACATATATATAAAATTTGAGATCATCTTAACCCAGTTCTCTAAGAATATGTTCCCTTATAAAGGTAATGTGGAATATTTGAATGGATGGTGGCTATTAGAACGTTCAATATGCTTGCATAGCATTATGCCATAAGTGATATGCTCATATGCTGTAAGCTTCACCAATACACCACACGACCCACACAAAAAAGATTGTACTATTTTTATGGTAAATAAAAATCTATTGATTATTCCATAAAAAATAAATCAACTGGCATAAATCAACTAGTTTATAGTGCATTCTTGTGTGTTGTCAGTACATCCATTTTCCTTAAAACCTTTCATACACTTCATCTTGAGATTGAAAACAGATTCATGCATATTCACGGAGAAAAATGGATATTAAAAATTAATATCTAGCTATTTAACTATGGGACGACTATCTAGATATTTAGATATAATATCTTGATATTAAAACTTAATAATATCGAGATATTCAAATTTAATATCCAGAAATTAAAATATTGGATGTTAGAATATTTGGATTATATATTGTAATATCTGGATAGTCGTCTCATAGTTAAATAGCTAGATATTACTTTTTAATATCCACTTTTCTCCGTGTTCTAAAAATGAATATTTATATATTTTCATTGTCTCTTTGTTTATAGTTGATATAAAGTTTAATGTCCTAATTATGATAGGATATGCAATAACCACTCGATAAAATATGGATATATTGATTATACACAGAGGTAATGTTAATTAATTCACTACTGAATATTTACATCTGAATTATGCTTCATATTATAAATTGAGATTATAATTAAGTAATAATGTGAAGTAATATCGAAATATGTAATGAAAATCTCATTACCTTGAGTTTTCAATTGGTATACGTCAGAGCTTTATTAAATTGTACTTCGCATTAAAAAGATGCGGTGACAATTTTGTGGATCCTTGATTTTCAGAATTGCTTGCCAATTGACGTACTTTAAGCGTAAGCATCAATACGGTTTAAAATTTGCTGATTATTATAATTAGAGCATGATATACTGAGTGACTGAAGTGTCTCTCTTGCTCTCAAGAAATATAATAATAATAAGAAGAAGAAGAAGAAGAATAATAATGATAATAATAATAATGAATAATTGGGTGTGTCTTTTACGAACATGTCAGCTTTTTAGGCTTGGCGTGAAGCTTTTATTTAACGCGACGAGTGGTGATATTTTGATTGGCCTGCCATAAAACAGAATATAAAACTGGTAACTTGCCAGAAAATTCGTTGCGCATTGAACTGCTATTTGACCTCCTTTTTCTGTTTTATTTCTTAATTATTAAATTAAGTTTCATATCCTGGAAAAAATGTATGGGTTCATGCGATCTTTATAGACTTTAATGACAAGTTAGAAATCTTAATTAATAATTAACAGGACACTAGGCAACATTCAATATTCAATACCATACTATATATAACAATAGTAATAGTAGTCATGTTATTTAATATTTCGAGTTATTATTAATCAATAATAAACTAAGTAATACATTTTTTTGCATGAAATGACATTTAATGGAAAAGTAATAAAAACATTCATGAAATTCTAATGGATAAGGTGTTTAAATATTGATGCCGCATGAAGCATAACACTTTTATGGCTACTTCTGAATTCGAGTCGAACTTTTAAATGCATAGTTCCAAACAGAACTTACTTTAATTATTGTTGACAAGGTATTTTCTCGGATAAGTCGGATAACTAAAATTACGTATAGGTATTTTCTGACAGTTGACGGTTCTAGTTTCAGATAAACTTTCCAGTTCTGTGGAATATTCGAGACGTTTCAACTCACGGAGCAATTAAATTATCGAAGAACTTAGGAAATAATTATAACTTAGTAATAGAAGTCTCGCTTTATTCAGTGATCTCAAGCAATTTATTCGAGTTGAAAATATTCATTTAAACCATCCGGAAACGGAAATGAAGAACAGTGTAATATAGTAATTCTCGAATAGTTGAGTTCATAAATCTTTGAAATAGGGGCGATTTTATTTTAGTAGTGAATTTTCGTGCGTGCAGAATTGGATTTTCGTCGACTCAATTATGAAAGACAAAAACACTGAATTCGTGAAATTGTTCCATCGACTGTCGTTTCGAGGCGGTTCTACATTTCTTGAAACTGGTCACATAACTGAAATACATACATACTATTTTCTAGTTCGGGAGAGCGAACAGCAAAAACAGGAACTGCATAATTGGTTCAACCATTTAAGATCTATTAAAACACATTTCTTACACTACATAATATATAGTTTGTCAAACTACAGTAAATTTTCTATATACCTAAATACAATTTCAAAAAATGATATTTACTTTAGCAATGGATATCTAAAAGTCAAAATATATTTCATGGGTACTTGAAATATATGGATTCTCTTAAGCTCGAAAACATTGAGACATCTAGCTTATTCAAGTTTGAAAGATATGCTCAATAAATTCCTGCCAGTAAAACTTTCTTGCACGCGAATGCCTAATAAAAAAATAAGATAAGAGAGCACTTGTGAAAAAGTACGTTGAACTGAACTCAGTCAAAGAAAGTCGTAGCGATGTTGTTCTAGACAAGAGTAATCTTTCGAAATTGGTGGGGAAGTCGTGAGAATTGACATGTGTGAAAAAGCTAGGGTTTGGTAAAAAATGAAGCTCATATAGCAAGGTTGTTGGCGTGTTAGAAACCACCAAGGAACGCGTGTGGTTGATGTCTACCGGCGACATCAGTAGAAAGAGTCAGTGCTGCGCGAGCCACCATTGCGCGAGGACGTGGTGTGTGTCTATAGTTAACTTCCGTTAGTGTCGTGCTTTCGTGCGTGACATTATTTTCAACATTTATGACAGACAAATGTGTTAAAAAAGTCGACACAACTTCTCGTTCTTCCCAGCCAGAGCAGTGCAGCATTTTTCGTCTATAAAAATAAATTTTCCAGGTGCTTACATTATCTTTTAAAAATATTTTCTGTGTTATATGTGTCATACCATTTTTTTCATTCGGTGTTTTTAATTTTTCATCTACTGAAATTTTAATTTATTATAATTATCTAATGCTGTATGTTAAACATGCAGATAAACATTTTTTTCTGTTAGAAGCATGATTATGTTATTATCCCACTCAAGTATGCAGGTTTATAAAATATGAAACTAGTGTAGGTAAACAAAAGAATTGATCTTTTGAAAAAGTCCACTTTCAACAACTTCTTTTTTTTAATTATATAAATAAGGAGAAGTACTCTGAAGAGATAACAAGGTTTTTTTTTTGCTTCTGAGAATCATGGGAAATCTTTTATCGAGAGCTTGAAGTGAAGGAAAAATGAGAAGGAAGGCGGGAAACTTTATGTTATCGTTAGATATGATGATCTTTTTAAAAAGTTGAAAAAGTATCTCATTCTTCTTCGTTTGCTTTTTTTCCATATACATAGGATATCAATAATATTTCAGATTTTTCGAGACAGGCAATTTAGTCAGAATTCGTAGTATTATTTTATATTATTATCTATTATTTTTGTACATGCTCTTGATTTTCACGAGTCAATATTTTCATTAAGGATTATTTTCACGTTATTCATAATAAAAATAGCCATTTCGATACGTAAAATTGGCGGTTTTTTGCTTTTCATGAAATTGGAATATACTGTACAGCAATGACGCTCTCTAAAGAGCAACAGTTTATTACGCCTGTTCCATGCCACATTATAGTGCAACGAAAATAAACTTTACTACTTCCTAGACTCTATTTTTACCACTAAATATTTAGGAATATTTTCCTGAAATTTTAATAACTGAAACATTTTCTTCGTGTGTTAAACAAAGTGCATATATATGTGGTTAATTTTCTTGGAAAAAGGAAATCTTTCTGTTCTGTTTGCAGAAAAGCTGATGTATATATCACTGAATCTGCTTGTAAAAGATAATCCCCGGTGTAATTACTTGAAAGCTCTGATTTAAATTTATGTTTCCAATACGCGAATTTAGTGGTATATTTATATAAATTTTAATTTCACACCTTGTCTCATAAATAAGACATTCTTTGGTTTAATTTATGTAAACAAATTCATCTATTGTTTGCTTTTTTGTCATTTACTTTATAATATATATTTAATATATTTAATGACCTGTATTCAACAGCAATATCAAATATATAAAAATATATATTTTAATTAGGTTTTATGCTTTAAAGATTATTGTTGTTTTTCGTCAAGATTTTGCAACACTTTACTTGAAATACTTCGCACGTGATTAAGACTTTACATACTATTTTCAGTGCAGTTTATCTTGACATTTGAAACTCATATTTTATTTTTTGAAACCGGCAAATAGCCAGGGACGATTTTTTCAGAAACAATGTGGGCCGTAAATTTGAGTTTTTTTTTAAATTTAAAAGAAATATTCTCTGTTAAATATATTCTCGGGCTTCAACCACATTTCAAATTTGAACTATACCCATTTATTTAAATTTCGAATTGACAGCCACATTATGAATTTGTTTCATACATTTTTTTATTCAGTCTTCAATCATAAATAATTCTTTCTAAATCATAAAGAATTAAAAACCTTAATTTAAAAAAATTACTGGGTGCTGTAAATTTTCTGATCTATTCTAAGATTTCCATTTGAACATACGTTTTTTGAGATTGTAATACTGAGTTTAGATTCCAATAAGTTTTCTTTGAGGATAGGATTTTTTTATCATTGATTCTTTGAGTGCTTGGTCACGTCTTTCCATATGTATACGATTACAGCTATTTCTTTCTTTATCTCTCTTGTTTTCTTGTGTCTCATCCTCTCAATCTCTATATTCTCTCCTTTCCTGCTGTAATAGAGTAGCTGCCTATAAATAGGTCGGGGTATAAATAAATCCTCACTGAATATTTAATGTTGCCAACTCCCTTGATGTACAAGGTACAGACGGGTGCTCACTCACCCCTCTCTTTTGCCCGGAGCAAAACACTACTTCCATTATTTTTATTTCGTATACGATTTGTAGCCAAAGAACTTCACCTTCAGAGAAAAAATTTAAGTTCAAGTTGAACCACAAAAAGAAAACCAAAAAAATGAATTGAAGAGCCTATAAAATGTTTTAAATTTCAAATTAATGAAATTGAAATTTAAAAAGCGTTCATAATTCAATCTCGTTTTATTTAAATCTTGAAAGCCATCTATACCGATACTGTTTTCTTTTGCCCCATTTGAAATACGTGTCGAATGTGCACTGATTCGAAAAATGGCCTTATATACAGTAAACTTGTTTTTCCTTGTTTTTCTCCTCGATACATCGATGCACGACAAAAGCGGAAGAATAAATGGTTTTCTTTGGAAATAAATGTACCTGTTCGGAACGAAATTCTGTATTCGAAGCACGAATTTCGTACATGGTAGTAACCATTCGCAGATGTGCAAGCCGACGAAAATATCTTGAGAGAAAATGGAAGGGGCAGATAGTTTGAAAACAATTATAGCAACACCATATTCTAATGGAACTGCATTGCTCTGGCTTCCAGAGGCCGCAGTATGACATCTAATATGCTTACATAAATCGAAATATTCAATTTACCGCTCTGTTTCTCATTGAGTCTAAAAAAATATTTCTTTATATTCTTCGGAATAAAAAGTTAAAATAAAAAGAGTGAAAAAAAATCATCGTCAAACTTTTATACTAGCATCAGGATTCAAACTCGTTTCTTTTTTATCATGTGAATTGGTTTTCTTCTCGGGAAAATGACGAAAAGCGTTTGAATCTCCTTTATTTGTACCCGTGATCGAGCAATCTATACGATTACGCTGAAATTTTACCTACGTAAGTCAGGAGTAATAAAACCGTGGAATAGTATACTGCAGAATCCTTTTTTTTACAGTTTAAAGAGAATCTTAGCTTGGAAAGACATTATGCAAAATCTAGTATTAAAAATGTGGTTTCCAACATAAATGTCTGTTAGAGAAAAATAGCATGAAGCCAGATTATAGAGCGAAACAAGATTTAAAACTTTTTTATAATTGAATTTGGAACGATTCTACTCTAACATAATGGGGAGGGATATTGATAAGGACTTTCCCCAATTTATTTACAAGTCAATTTTGGATGTATATGAGACTTCGTGAAATTCAGGTGCACAGAGTCGAGTGGAGAGTGTGTCAGTGTGGCTCACAGACAGCGAGTCAAGGAATCATCCTCTTGAATTATTCAGATGCGAAGTCAGACCGTAATTCCACTTAAGTTTTTCTTTTCCTTTCCGAAGGAATAAGTTGGAAAACCATACAAGAGTCTGGATCTGGGAAAGTCGCAACCCATTACAAACCTTCTTTTTAAAGTGTATGTCAAATATAGCACACCATTATTGTGTGCAATACTGGATGCAATATTGGATGCAATATTATTCCCACAATAAATAATACAAAAGTGATTTACTTATACATTCAAAATCTAGCAAAAAACTTTCATCATATTCTGCAAAGATTACTTTTTATTCCAGAAAAGTTAATCCCACCTCTAGCTTTATTTTTCACCGCAATTTTTCTCATAGAGAATCTCTGCAATTGATAAAAAGTTGGCAACAGTTTGGATGATGGCACTGTCCCCATATTCTGGATTTTTCCTTTTGCAGCCAGAATTTCTGGAGCCAGAGAGACTGTGGAAGTTAAAGAGGGATCTATGCCAAAAACGATATTCGTTGTCGATCGCCTTGTTCTTCAGTTCTTCTGTGAAACTCGACTCTCGCCAGCTTGTCGGTTGTTGCAGAAGAAAATCGCGATTTACGATTGACGTTTCCGGCCAACATACTCGTACTCTTCATACTAAAGAGTGCAATGCCCGAATAACATTTTCCGGACATTGGACAGGAAATTCGACATCAATGAATCGCGTTACTCGTTTAAAATGAACACTTTTCAAATTTTACCTTACTTTCCATATTCATTATTATTGCACGGAGAAAAATGGATATTAAAAAGTAATATCTAGCTATTTAACTATGGGATGACTATCTAGATATTTAGATATAATATCTTGATATTAAAACTTAATATCCAGATATTCAAATTTAATATCCAGAGATTAAAATATTGGATGTTAGAATATTTGGATTATATATTTTAATATCAAGATATCCTATCTTAAAAAAGTGCTGTCACGATATATTTCGAAAATCTCGCATACATTGTTGTTGCAAACCTGATTGGTTTTTAAATGACTTGAAGTTGAAAGAAGAAAAACAAACTAATGGTGCAAAAAAATGTCAGGAAAACCTTCGAAATACGTTAAACTTTCTTAAAACTCCCAAAAACTTCTTGAAATCCCTTAAAAATCTACACAAACGATTAAAATCATTTTTTTTTTTTTGGAATTTTAGGGAATTTTGAAAAGTTTTGAAAAATTTTTAAAGATTTTAAGAGGTTTCTATGAATTTAAAGGGATTACAATAGATATATGTATAATATTTAAAAGATTTAGTGCAATTTTAAAGAATTTTAAAAAGCTTGTAAGATTTAAAAAAAATTTTGATTTTTAAAAGTAATTTTGAAGGATTTAAAAGCTTTTCATGGAATTTTAAAGGATTTTAAGAGGATCTTTTAAAATATCCTTAAATTCTTTGAATTTCCAGAACCTTATTTAAAATTCCTAAAAACCCCTTAAAATTCGTACAAACCTTTTGAAATCCCTTAAAATTTCATGAAACATTAAAAAAATTTAGAAAATTTTAGAAATCGCTTAAATTCGTTGAAATCTTTTAAAATTCTCAGAAATCTTTTAAAATTCCTTAAAATTTAAAAGGATTACAAGAGATATGTATAATATTTAAAAGATTTAGTTGAATTTTAAAAGCACTTCATGAAATTTTAAGAGATTTTTAAGGAAGTTTAGGGAATTCAAAAAATTTAAAGGAATTCTGAAGTTCCTCGTGGAATTTTAAAGGATTTCACAAATTTTTTAAGATTTTCTACATTTGATTTTTTAATGACGTGAATTTGTAAGAAATTAAATAAATAATCGTGCATGTAGCGCACGTATTGGTCTGCTAGTTATATCTAAATATCTAGATAGTCGTCCCATAGTTAAATAGCTAGATATTACTTTTTAATATCCATTTTTCTCCGTGCAGATAGCAAATACCAAAAATGCTGAATATCCTGACAATTTGGAAATAGGAACTCTCAAAATGGAATAATTTCAAATTCGAAAATTATGTATAACTTTGAGCGAGAGATAATTTGTTGAAAAATGGTATTCATGTATTACAACTATTTCCGCTTCATTTTCACATTTAATTATAAGAGAAGCTTCCATGGTCAATGTTTCCTTTTTCACCTGATATTTTTACCATTTTAGCTCTGGTTTTAACTTGATTCAGGGGCTCTAGAATTACAACGAATTAGAAAGCTTGCTTTACAAATTAAAAGACTTCTATGATGAAAAGGAATTATTTCTGTTGAGAGGAGACAAAGTATGATGTATCATTTTAGTTTCGCGTAGTTATATTGCATATTACGCGTTCTAATTAATTTTGTAGCGAGGCAGTTTGAAATCCAAGGGTTTATAGTTACTCGTAAAGAACATGATCCTTAATTCATTCTATGTCTTTTTTATACAGAGATTAAGGCAGAAAATGCAGTATTATCTTCAGCATTTAGTAGACGTTATTTTTACTACCTCTAGGCGAAAAACCGAGAATATTTTATAAAAAATTTACTTCTTTTTTTAACTGACAAAAAAAACCCGACTTTATTACGAATCAAGAAGATAATCTATAAAGTTGATTACAAGCAATCAATATAGCCCCAGAGATTTCCTAACTTCTCTGAAAAGTACGAATGGGACATGAATGGAGTTTGGAAACAAGAAAATCGTATTTCTCGTAACTAAACTTTGTGAGTTTTTTTATGTCAGAAAAGTACACCGTTTAAAAGTAAAACAAACCTCTCATGTTACTTTCAATAGAATTTTTAAAAATATCTTTGTAAATTCTGAAGTAATGTGAATATTCTGACTGACAAAAATTCATTTTGAAGCTACCCATTTTAAAATAATATGCTTAGTGCATTCACTTCATGATTTCCTGGAGCTTCCTTCTTGTCATTAATAATGCTATCCAGAACTTGATTTCAATGTAGCAGACTGATGTCAATTCCAGCAGAATTCCACGAAGAATAGGAGAGAGAGAGTGTAATCAGCTCAAGCTCAAGCTTCCTTTGAAATAAAGCGTTCTTGGATAACTGGTATGCCTGTTGATAATAAGCTCACGTTATACATTTCAAGAGAAGATGATTGCACCCATTCGAACTCCATTGTGTTTAACGATCGTTTCAAACTATCTAGATCAAGTTTAACTCTTCTTTCGTAGACTCAAGTCATCGAAACTAATTTCCAGCCATTTAACACTCTTTAATGTAGGATAATGATGCCATTATATTCACCCTATTCAAGGTTATTGAATTTTAAGAAAAAGGGCAGAAGATTTTAGATTTGAGCTCCTTTGAATTTTAAGTCAGTCAAGTGTACTCAATTTTTCAAATTAGAATTTCTTATGAGGGAGGCTTAAGTCTATCGGAAAAGATTTTGGCTGCGGTCGTTTGATGTGTGAAAAAGTAACATTTTCATAATTTAAATATAACTGTGCCATGTGATGTATTTCACGCAGCTGATCGCAATATACGTTAAAGATTGCCGACAGGCAGCCGTCCACGATAATTTTGAAAAATCAAGGGATCTTGCCAAACAGAACATATTTAAATTCACGTCAGACGTAAAAAGGTCAAGTGTCGTTCGCATTATTTTATTTTTGGGTTTCGCACTTGAATACACCCCAATAATCGTTTCCCTCTTCAGAGTATCACACGCCGCTGCCTTTACAGCTTATCTTTCCTCTTTTGTACTTTTTTTCACGACATATATTTTTTAGATAGCCTACGAGAAAAGAATTCCTTTTGAAGCTGAATACCCAACATGCGGACGCATTTTGTGAGATATAAACGCCTATATTTTTTTAAATTTTTAATAAAATTGTCCTGGAATTGAGTGTCCTGGAACTCAAGTTTAGAATATTAATATTTTGCGATAATATTATTATTATTTTCTTGGCAACATATCGCAACAGATATTAAAAGCACTTATTTATTATCAAAGAACCTGAATCATTTTTTAATATAATATTTTTTAATGAATATTTTTTGGGTGCATTTAATCAAAGCAAAAAGACTTTTATTTTTCTCATCGGTGAGAAATAGAATCAAATTGGCTTAAGAGAAAGATTAATTCGATGAGGAACAGCAATCGTGCAATTGTGTAATTGTGTATAGATGCTTATTTTATTTAACACACTCAACTGAAGACAAATCTAAGTTTAATCCGTTGCTAGCTACTTAACAGATTACCTGATTATACATTTAAATTCAAATTCAAAATTCTCAGAACTTGCGATCTTATATACATGTATAGTAGGTACATGTTTTTTAAAACAGTATTGAGAGTAGTACACGTTTAAAATACTTTTAAAATTGTTCACATGTACCATGAAAAAGTTTATTGAAAAAAAAAATTTGTAAATGAAATCTGATCGTGACCCAGGCATGGAAATTTAAATTTCCAACGAAATTGTACAGGTAATTAATTCCAGTTTGTGAAAAAAATACAGACAAATTCATCCATTTAAAAATGAATGTTCGAGTCTGTAATTCTTTAGAAAAAATTGTATAATTCAACATTTAATCGTTGTTGAGCTTATTAGACTGAAAATGAATGTCCTGGTTAATTAATCCATTTTATAATAAAAAAACTATTCTAAAATTAGTCGACCTACATCTGAGAAATTGCAATATTAATTTCCTTTGTAGTTGTATTAATTTTACCTCTGAGAGGATGAAGTTAAACAAGTTTTCAATAGATAAAACAAATATAGACTGATCGATTTTATATTTCAATGGTGGACAAATTATTATAATTATAATAATAGTTTGAATATTAGCATTATTTATTAGAAGATTAGAACTTGTTTTCAATATCGTGTAGAGGTCGGCATATTATCTTCTCTTTTGTTTCCCAATACTTTAGCTTTATACTTTATAAGTTTACTATCCCTATCTATATATCTATAGAAAACTGTCTTACCTTTAGAAGCACGTGCTTTGAGTGTATTGACGTGTCTAATTTGCCTGCCTCTTAAGGAAACTAGACCGGCATACTATTTCCGTAATGAGCAGTCCGTGCGAAGTACCTTTATGTATACGAGCTGCTAATTCGTAAGGATCGTGCAAAACTCAAGTTTTTCGGTAGTTAAGATTTTACTGTCTGCAGACAATTGCTTATCGCAAAATTTACATTTTTCAAAGGAAACGAGCTGAGTTAGAATTCAAACAGCGTTTCTTCGAAAAGTGGCTTGGAACTCATCAAATTAACAGAATCGTTACCTTGTTTCAAAAGTTGAAACTCTTTAAAGTTAAAAAATTACAATTATTTATTTAAAAAAAGGAGATTTTATTGTACTTTTTAAAAAGCACGATATGAATGCTTTCGTAAACATTCTTTATCAGTTTATTACGATGAAAACTTTTCGCTACATAAGATTTAAAAGCAATGTTTTATCTTTATTAAAATCCAGGATCTGATAAGATTTTACGACTTTAAGTGAAACTTAGGGCCATAAAACCCATTGCAATCGGCTTCCCTATTTCATACATTATTCGAAATGATGCAATTTCATCATCCTGATAGTCGTAAAAACATATATATAAAAGGTTTTTTTACCCTCAATCCGATTCTTTCCGGAGACTTATCGCCACGCATCTTTTCCCTATGAAAAAAAGAAAAAAAGTAATACAAAGAAAATAATAATGTTACTTCTTCGGGAAAACATTTATTTCCTCTTCTCATAATGTTTATATTTTTTATGTAACAAAATTCAGTATACTTATTACTAATTAAGCATTTTTTCAAAATTCAACAGTTTTTTTTTCACGAAATAAAAGAGTTAGAAAGTTAATTAAAATTTTGTGCAGTTTCGTCTCTGCGGTTAAATTCAATTGGTCTAAATGTTCAAACGACGGACACGGTCCGGATCCAACGTATTTCCACGGCGTTTGGCACTGGCGAAAATCTGCCATCCGAAATATACTCGCCTGCCACTTGAGCTTTTCTTGGCCGACAATTCGTGACGAACGTTGCTAAGGATCTTTAAGTCCCACAATAAAAGCAGGGTTGTCGTTACCATAAAAACATGAAGTGATTGTACCTCAGTGGGAAATGTCTTAGCAGGAAAGTCTTAAGTGCACATCGTGCCGGATATATCGCCGAGTAGAGTCTAGAGATCCTCGATTCTTATAGACTGTTTCACATTACATATATGTGTGAGTAGGTGTCACAATACTTCCACTCTTCAGTCAAAATAGACTGTAAACAATGTTGCTTTGAATACCTTTCTATAAATAAGAGTAAATTGGGTTCGACGTCTGACCTGTCTGATTTAAAGTATTATTTTAGTTCGAAATTACGAAGGTTTTTCATATTATATTTTAATTTACATTATAGGATGCTTGAGCTAAACTTTCCGATTGGAAAAACTGTCCCAAACATTGTCGGCAATGCTGCAAAAATTTTGCACGAAAATTTACTCTCTACACTGAGAAACTCTGTGTTAGAAAAATTACTAATATCAATAGCATGTAGGGGCAAAATCCCAAAATTGAGACATTTTAATACAGAAAATAATTATTACAGTAAAATTTATTATTTTCTGTATTAAAATGACTCAATTTTGGGATTTTGCCCCTACTTGCCATCGATATTAGTAATTTTTCTAACACAGAGTTTCTCAGTGTAAAATTGAATCAGTCAAATTCCACTGATTTTCAGTGACTCTTTTCTCACAATTTTAATCAGTGAAAATTCACTGAGAATCAGTCAAAAGTCGCTGAAATTTTAAGTCATCTTCACTAAACTACTAAAAATTTCAGTGACTTTTCACTGATTTCCAGTAGATTTTTCACTGATTAAAATCGTGAGAAAAGAGTCACTGGAAATCAGTGGAATTTGACTGGTAATCAGTTAAATTTCACTGATTCAAGTTTAGAGAGTAGATTCCCTTGTGTTTTCTGGAACTTTTTTAAAAAGAATTTCGCGTAATATTTCTGCAGAATTGCAAAAATATCGTACGGTAATATTAATCATCAGCGGTCATTCTTACACGTGGCGGACTTTTATTATAACTTTGAGTGTCTAAAATAATTATAGACATTCTGTCAAATGTCGCAGAATTAATCCGGGTATTCCACTTTGATCCCCGAAATGAAGAGATGGCTTACACAGCTGATCTTGGTTACTTATTTGCTAATCCATCTATTAAAGTCAAGTTTATAGCATTTAATAAGCTAGAAATGAGACCATATAGATTATTATCCCTCTTTAAAATAATTATTGTCATTAGTATAATTATTATATAATTACTATATAATTATAAGAAAATTAATGATAAATGTATAAAAATAGGGAGCCTTGTCATATAAATATATTTAGCATAATTAAAAGGTGAACTGTTCCATTTTCTTAATTAAATCACTCATTAATCTTCCATGATTGAAAAATATTGTAAGAAGTCTAACGTTAATTAATTCAAGTAAAAATTCTCTTTCTTGAAGCGAGTAATAAGTGAAGGTAAACATTCAGAACACCTCAAAAAGCTTCCTGACAATATTATCTTCCGAATTGAAAAGTAATTGGAATGTTCTTTTAAGTAACAAAAAGCCTCCATCCAAGATGTTATTTTAATTTGTCTGCTACGAAAGTAAGTGGCTTCGATTGGCCTCTTCAGCAAAAAGAATAGATAGAAAGAGATGAGTTGTGGCCAAGGCAGATCTTTAAATTGGCACGCCAGCAAGTCTTAGTTCTTGGTGCCGAGAATTTACCTTGCCCCATCTTTCTTCATCCCTCCGGCGCCTGTAGAAATTCTACTGCTAAATCGGGTTTTCCAAGTGATCGTATCTAGATTATTGGAAATCTCGCGTCTCTGGCCGGGATTAATTGACCTCAACGATTATACAATTGTGTCGTCAAGAGAGAGGTCGTAATAATTATAAATCGCTTCAGAATATATCCATTAATTGTGTTATCATAATTTCATTAATTTAATCGCAATTTCTTAATCAAATTTTCCTTAATTTTCATATAAATTCGAATATAGCTTCTGTAATTGTTTCTATAACGGTATCTCAAAGTGATTTCATTTTTTTAACGTATTTGTGGATAGTTATTTATTATACCCTGTGGTGGTGTTCGGAAATTATAAATTGTTTCTACCTGGGTGATAAAAAACAAATATAAAAAATGTGACCCTAGAAACAGAAAGCTGCGAGACATTTATTGTTGACCCATAAATACAAATATAAATATACGTTTGTAGTTACGAATGGTAGTGCGTTAAAGTTATTACTGGCAGACTTCCAAGTGACCGTACATTTCAAATACACGCTTTCTGATACAACCTGTTGGTGTGCGTGTGCGCACAGAGCAATCTCGGTTGAATATTACACTGGTTTGCACTTTACGCTATATTAGCTTAATTAGTTGAGAGATCCATATTCAAAGAAACCCCTTGGATCATTGCATTTCCTGTCAATAAAATCGCCTTGGAAACAACCCTCGGGGATTCTGTGATTTGAATATTTGATGATGAGGGGGAGGATGAGTAATTGATTGACCTACTATTCAGATAATTTGTAAATAATCTTTAAGTGTTTAGCACATCAACTTGACTGCATGTAGAAACTTGCAGCACCGTTGACAGTTATGATTTAGTGACATGGTACAGACGTTTTTATGATTTTCAACAACTTAACGACTCTCCTCTCTTAAAACACGACGGCTATAAAAACAAGTCGAAAAAACATCTTCTCTTGCATCTTCTGAATTTACAGTGAAAATAGAAAAGAGTTATATTTTTCTCTTCGTCATTGATAAATAAAAATTCAATAAGAGTTGAGAGCAAGCAACATTGTAAAATAACTTCATTTCTTTCATTGCCTTTGATACTCGGAACTGAATTATAAGACTTCTTCTTTCATGAAAAATCATTTGAACAAGTTTGGAGAACTCTGATTGACTTCCCTTGGTTTGTAGCAGTTTACATATTAAAAGAAGTCTAACTAGATCTGCTGCTTTTTATAAAACGAGAACTACGTCATAGATCATCTGACCAATTAACAATGCAGATATATGTTAGTCAATTATAAACAGAGCTATTTTAATCGTGCGGACAATGCAATCAAGTTGTAAATTATTTTCGCCGATGTGAAGATATCACCTTCACACCAATGACCAGGAGGAAAGCTGGTTTCGACTGGAATTGCGAAATGAGTTCAGTCGTATTGAATAGTTAATATTGACCTACTTCCGGAGTAGATTCCAGAGTAGAGGGAATATCTCGAGTGAAAAATTGAGTCTATTGTATTATGGTACATGCATGACATACACGTATAAAAATATGTATTTAAGCTTGGAGGTAGATATTACATGGTCTTTCTGAATATTCAATAAACGAGAATCTTGGCAATATTTTCGGTATACTTACATTTCAGTGCTTACATTTGTCTTCTCGATAAAAATGACCCAATCTCAAAAAATTCAGCATAATACGGAACTCTAAATTCTGGATCTAGAATTTTATTGCTAAAAAAGTAGGACTTGTTGCCAAGGAAGGAAAACAAAAAAAAAGTTTCATCCCTTCTAACATTTTCTCTTGAACTTTCATTTCCTCTATTCATGGTATCCCTATGTGGAAAATTCTGCTACATTGTTAGGCTTTAAAATACATAGTGAATAAAAGTACAATACGGTGAGACTAAAATGCCTGAAGCGGAGTTAAAAGGGTTCGCAAATTTTGTTAACTTCTACACTTCCCACCTCATTAAACTAAAATTGAAACATTCATTACACGCATGTTGGCTTTAAAGTCTTTTGTAATAGACAATGACAGCTCAACATTTTTCACATTCAGTTGATTTCAAGCATGAGATTGCATTTAAAAGCTTGCAAAATTAATCAATGAACATTATTTCTTTTTTATGAATTTTTTTAGTCAGCGTTTTAGTCAGCATTGAAAAATACAAGTTTTATAGAAAAATCTCTCTTTCTGTTTCAGAAGGAAAATGAGCCGACCTAATACTCGAATGGGGTACAAAATACATTAATTAAATGAAGAGAAATTAATTTTATACGAAGAAAATAAATAAACCTTGACCTGCGAAGGCGATATCGTCTAAAGAGTGGAAAAATGTGGATTTTTGAAAATTACGTCATCCGAAAGAATTCAAATTGTGATTTGAACGAACTAGCCGTTCGTGGCACTAACGATGACGAAGTGGAGAAGAGCGATGTTGACTCTCGTGGGTTTAAGGTCAACTACGGGCTCAAGGACAATTTGGTATGTACGTCATTTATCCGGCAGATGAACTTCTTAGAATCTATGAGAATCCCATTCGCCAAACTGTATTAACTTCTACACCTGCATTTCCACGTCGCTCTGCCAAGAACGGAAACGACGACAGAAAACAAAAGGCTAGTGCTGCCAATCAAAAAAACGATAAAAATCGTAAAGGAAAAGCCGAAGGAATTATAAAGTTTATTAAAACTGACTCCGTGAAACACGGTAGCCAGAGAAGTCGTGTTAGGGATAGAAACACAAAACAAGCTACTATGCAAAATAGTCGAAACCTCGTGGAAGAGGGTACCAATCCTCTTAAAGATCTCACGCATGCCAGCAGCAATGAACCAATCAAGCAGCACAATGGCAATGCTGTCAAACTCGTCCAGATTGGTAAGTCAATTGTCATTGTATTTTAACATTTTTACACCCAGAAAACAGTTTCTTTAAATCAAAGAAACTTTATTTAAATCAAAGAAATCATAATATTGATATACGGTCAAAGAAATATTTCTTTAATATAAAGAAATTTAAAATTTGAGTTATTAAAATAAAAGTTTTGATTTAAAACAAGTTTTTTTCTGAGTGTTTTTCTGAAATTTCAGTTTCTCCATACACATAAAAAATGCATCAATTGTGTAGAAAAGATTACATATTTAATTTGCCCTCGATTGATGACGTTCATTTTTATGTCAAATCATCAGAATTTTATTGTAGTTGCTATATTCTTATGACCATTACACGCGCAAACGTGAATAGGCAGCTTGAGACCTTAATAACGTTATTTACACAGCTGAATAGCTTTTGTGTTATTTAAGACCCAATTAAAGAAATTCCTTCTTCTTGATAAATGTGAAAGAGTGTCTGTGAGGCGGGAATGTTTAGAAGAGGGGAATTCCCTCTACAAACATCACCGAAATAACTGTAAGTGCTCTTAATTAAAACAAATTTGATGAAATCTATTATGTAAAATATCAAATATTATGAAGACTATAAGCGGATTTCTTGAGTTTGTCTTAAAAACGAAAAATCCTGCTCTAAAGCAATACTCTTTTTGATCGTGTTAATAGTGTTGACTTTCTATTGAGCCAACTCAAAGGTGCTAACATTAGAACACAACTTGGTGAACTTGGCCGCTAACTATGTCAGACTTATCTAACATTCTGATGCGTTGTAAATACCTTTTCTGTCCCCGTCTCAAGAAAAAAGACCTTGACAATAAGTACAAGATACTAGTCCCAGGGCTTCCCACATAATATAATCATTCAAATCCTTCTTGAGCGGATTGAAAGAATTTTAATGTAAAAATTGATTTAAGAAGTGATTACTTCCAGAAATTATCCCTTTTAAAAAAAACTACTGGTAGAATCTCCACATTTTTAGGATTTGAAGTATTTTCCAACTTTTAAGAATGAGCAAAAAATAGATAAGGGTAAATTATGAGAATATACGTAATTTTAAGTAGAGTAGATAAGTATTTAGTCAGCCACTGCACAAGAAATTCAAAACAATTATTCTTTGAGATTGCCACTCAACGAGACGTTTATTTTATATAATTACTTTCAGCAAGCCTTTAGGCGAGTTCTCGGATTTTATCGTTATCCTTTAGAGTCGTTAAATAAAACTATATAAAGCACACGAGTTTGTAATACAAATAGAAACTGCATGAAGTTGTGCCAAAATGTAAATTATACACGCTCCATTCCTGTAGAAATATTTTAAAGACACTGAACCGTAGAAGATCTCATTTAAATGGGTTAAATCGATTGTAAAATTGAAATTTATATTTTTAGTACGTTTTAAGGTCAAGGGAGCATTTACGACAATTCTGGAAGCTCTTATGAATTTAGAGGTTTGCCATTTGAAAGTCAAAATTTTATGTCTCTGATTTTAACAGCTTTTAAATTTCTATGGGCTTAAAATAGTAGAAGATATTAAAAAATGTGTATGTAGAGCAGAATAATTCAAAGCAATTGCTTTGAAAGTAAATTTTTTCTATTTCTATTTCTATTCGAAATTCTTATTATGTACTTGTCGGATATGGGTTTCTTCATATCTTTCTTCAGTGCTTGTTTTGTCATTAAGTTTACCACGAAAGGGCTTCTCATGTTGAATTTCTGGGGCGTAAACTGCAACGCTAATCTCAGAACGTTGGAAAACGAGCTTAACAATGGCTAGAGACAAGCCACATCGTAATTGCTACTTACAAGAAACAACGATCTTTATTATTTTACTTTTTGCAGTATTTTAAAACGTCAAAACTTTACATTTTTTATCATTTAGAATAATAATCTATTTTTTAAACTTACAAGAACAAAAGCGCGCTCCGCGCGCGCATTTATGTTCTTTTTCAATATTATATAATTTATTATATTTTATTTCTCTAATCTTTTAAAACCTATGTTAAACTTTGTGAAAATCTCTAAAAATTCCTAGAAACCTTTTGAAATTCCATGAAATTCTTTAAAATTCTCACATAATCATTAAAATATCAGAAAAATCTCTCGAAATCACTTCAAATTATTAGAAATCTGATAAAACTCCTTAAAACCTCATAAAACTCTTACAAAGCTTTTAAAATCCCTTAAAATTTCACGAAATATCCTAAAATCCCATATAATTCTACAAAATCGTTTTAATATCCTAAAAATCTCTTGAATTTCGTAAAAATCATTTAAAAATCATGAAAAATGCACACAAAAACCTACAAAATCATTAATCTCTTGAAATCCAAGTTAAGATTAGTGAAAATCTCTAAAAATTTCTAGCAAACTCTGAAAATTTTTCAATTAATTCTTAAAATCTCTTAAAATCATTAAAGATATCATCAAATTCCATGAAATCCTTAAAACTATTACAAAATTTTTTCAAAATCATAAAAAGCTTTTGAAATTTCTCAATAAAATTCTACGATAACATTTAAAATCCCATTATCTCCCATGAAATCTTAAAAAAATTCCATAAAATTCCTATTCTTTTCAATGTATTTTGAGTTTAGACTCGTGACAAAATGATTATTAACGAAACCAAATTAAAAATTTCATATTTTATTTACACGGATTTTACAATTCGGCAAGTATCGATTGTTGAAAATCACTATCGATACTTACACGACTAATCAGAAGTACGGAATAGACGTTACGATATTTCGACTTCGACTCAATCATCTTTTTAGAATATTATAGATATTTTAAAATCTTAAATCTATAAATAGTACTTAATATTCCGCTAATCTTCAAATTGAATTCCTTCCAATTATAAAGTTAACGGCTTCTTAAAATTTTCGTAAAAATAATTCTGAAGCAGAACTTATTACCTAACTTGAAAAGCATTTACATATTTTTTTCAAACTTAAAAGCATTGAAAGTTTGTTGAGAGGTAAAAATCCTTTGAATTAAAGGAATATAAAGAGAAGAGAAATAAGACAAGGAAAAAAAGCAGCAAAAACGATATCGGAGCTACCAAGTCGTAAACAAAATAGGTGCAAGTAAAGTCAGTGGTTAAAAACCTAAGGCCTGTTCTGATTGTACATTATCGATTGAATTTCCTAACACTTTGTCTCTCTTTTGTTGACATATTGTAGGTCTCAAGAGACTTTCTTTTTAATAGTTTGAAGAAGGCTTGATGGCGGTGAAATTTGTCTTTTAAAGAAATCGCTTTCGGAAATGTTGTTTAATTAAAAAAGTTCCACCCCAATGATCGCCTTAATGTCGAGAATTTCTTCGCCCTGTGGCAACTCATAAAAAAGTCTCTACCTTCAGACTTATATACGATCTGTTACACGCGGCTTTCTGACTTTGATTCAAAATTCATTGAAACCATAAAAAACTTCTCTACTCTAGCTCGAAATTGACCTTTGGTCAAATAGGTTTCAGAAAAATAAATTTCGGTAAATACATATTTATGGCTATTTAATAGCTGATAAGCATAAAAGGTTTTTAAAGCATCAAGAAAATAATAGTGTACAATAAAATTCGATTTTTCTGCAGTATACCTAATTTAAGGAATTTGTGGGATCTCGAAAATATATCTACAAGTTAGGAGTAGTATCATGCGTCAAATTTGCTCTGTTAACCCTTCATCGTATCGAAAAAGGTCGAAACAATAATGAATTGATGAATGGGGCTGTGATCGGCCGTACGTGCGAAAATTAATGGGTTTCACGGTTTTCCGGAGGGAATTTACGGGAAATTGAAGTGCTGGTCGCCCACCAGCGAATTTACTGTCTCGTACCATGCCTTTTCTGACAGCCATATCCCTTAGGTATTACCTTCCTGAGGGCTCCGGCTCTTCTTCTTTTTCCTAGCTCTTTTTTCGAAATTAGATATAAGTCTACAACAAAAGTGTCAACCTCAATTATCCTGGTTCAGGATAAAAATCAGTCGCAATATCAACCTACGCCCAACCTGAACCTTGCCTGATCAGGAACAATAATTTATTTCTTCAAGGATTTTCTTTTCATTAAAAGAACAAACATTTCCCAAATGCAATAGGTTTTTTCATACTTCATTATTTTAAACACACCCTAATGCATCTCTAAAAAAAACTCGTCAATTTTACCTTTATGAACCTGTTGTACCTTAATCCTAAGAAACTGTGAATGATTATCATCCTGCTAGTCCTTCATCAAAGTTCGGAGCTCATGATGGTTGAAATTTACTAGAGGGCTTCAAAGTGAAGCGGATGGGACGAAAATGGTGGAAGATTAATTAGTTTCCTAAAGAAGGGCTCGTTCGCACGTTGATCCATTCGTTATCATGGACGTTGTTTGTTATCAGAAGGTGAGCGGTAGCATTTCACACCAAGCAATTAAGTAAGGAAATCGAGTAAGAAACTGAATCTGATACTTGATGCAGAAGAAAGCGACTTTTAACGGGAATAAGAGGATGAAGGGTGAAGGGTGAATAGTGAAGAGTGAAGAGTGAAGGGGGAAGGATGAAGGGTGGAGGGTGAATGGCGAAGTAGTTTCTAAGAAGATATAGAGGTAGAATGAGATAGGAGTCTCTCATCGATGAACTATTAAGTGCTGAACGATTAGGTACGTCGACCTGGACTTCACGAGGTCATATATTTCGCTCCGACGTGAGAGAACTTTACACGTTTCGCATTCTGATTGGTACACGTGCATAGCATACATGCAGAGTGGCTCAAAAATACTATCGAGCCAGACGTTGCCAATCCCCCTACTGAGATCTCATGATGGATGTTATCCCTTAATCAGTAATGGACCACTGCACGTGGAACATTCATTTTGATCTTACTTACGTTACTATCAACGTAAGAAGCATGCAATTCCTTCACATAAAACGTAATAAGAATTCTACACGAGAGGCTTACTATAAATAATGTTGTTATTAGTTACCGTTTAGTTACCGTTTAGTTATTGATCTCGTCCAAAGCAGATTTTCAAAATTACACGGAGAAAACTGGATATTCAACCGTAATATCTAGCTATTTAACTATGGGACGACAATCTAGATATAATCCAGCAAATATTCTAACATCCAATATTTTAATCTCTAGATATTAAATTTTAATATCAAGATATTATATCTAAATATCTAGATAGTCGTCCCATAATTAAATAGCTAGATATTACGGTTTAATATCCAGTTTTCTCCGTGTATATTCTTCACCAAGAATAATATTTAAATCATTTAAATCAGATAATTTCCCTTCAGACAATAGTTTGTTTTGTGAGGTGCTCTGGCTGACTAAAATGGAAATTTCTACTTATTTCTGCTCTTTTAGTGTACATATATATAATATTAGAAAGCTGTTGCTGCAATCAACTGTTAATCTTCTTAACTTTGAAAAATGTAATCTTTATGATACAAGAAAGATAAGAAGACTCAAACGCAATTTTCAAGAAGTGCTACAAAATAATTGAACCCATGAATAAAAAGTGTAATTCTCTCTTGTGTGAAAATGTCAAAAATGATAAATAGACCTCACGAACGAACTTTGTGCACACATAATACAGACTTGCAAAATGCACATTATACGTATAAGTGTATTATATTCACACTCACGTTTTCACGTTTATGGACCGCGTGGGAGCTGCAAATATCAAAGAAGTAGAGATCGCCCATACCGACTTAGATCATATTTCCAGAGTTGTAAAATTCTCGAGAATTTTAAATTGAAAGGAATATTCTCATTCTCGACGTATTATCTGTCTCGATAGAATTGTTATTCAGTCGAGCACTTAATTACATTCTCTCAATTAATAATTGATTAACATATCATATATCTAATTTTAAAAATATTGAAAAAAATGTACTATCTCTCTGATGTCCGAAAACTTCAGCTATATTCTATTCAATTATATATACTGTGGAAATAACTTGTAGAATGTGGCTTGGTCGATACATAATTTATGATGAGAGTCATTTTATGATATTAATTCAATTTGTCGTAATATTTAGCCGAGCCATTATTAGATGCTTTTATGTAGGAGATTAATAATAAATCAGATCAAAGGGTACTCATAAGGCCCAACAGGTTACATTTAATAAAGGAAGGAGTCTGGTTGCCAAGGCAACTGCGAGGTGAACAGGCAAGGTATTGATTCGCCCCACCTGAATTCAGGTCAACCCCTGACTAAACACCTTTTCCATATTACACGACGATCTCCCTCACAAACGTATGGACGTACGTTTTGTCCTTCTTGTTACTGGAATACTGTATGTACAATGTACATATAATGTCCACAGGTATCAAGATAGTTCACCTACGTCCTGTGGCTTACCTATACATATATATCGCCTAAAATGGTCTTCAGGCGTGAAATATGGGGTAAACGACTCCCATAGAACACGGCACTGAACTTTCGGACGACGACTAATGTAAAGGGATGATAAATCATTTTATTTGTCACGAGAACGAATCATTTGTATTCATCAAAATTCACCTTGGTGTTGGAAAAAATCCCATTTAAACTCTTTTTATGTATTTACATTATCCCTTTTTACCATTTCTTAAAAATATTTTAATGGAAGTGATTTTATTTGCTTTGAAGGACGTTAGAACAATTAATTAATTAACTCTCTCTTTCTCTCGACCCCTTTTCATTTAGTTACAATTTAACAGTTCCGAAAATGATAAATAATAATTTATTTCATTTGAATGAGATTTAAAAATTCAACTGCAATAATTATTATTGTATATACAGGACCATATTGATCTCGTTCATTTTTCATGAGATGGAATCATTTCTATTCATTAATCAACTTTTTGTGATTGCTAAATTTGTATTTTTTGAGAGAAATATAGAACGTTAGAGAAATAAAGGTAGAGTTTCTACTAAAATAGTAAAAGTTATAAATTATTTTGTTCAGTTCTCGTTGAGTTTGTGTGTAAAATTGAACTTATCATCAATTAGCCTCTTTTATTTGTGTGTCTTATCCATTATTCAGTGTCGAGTTACTCGCTTAACGCAAGAACGATACTGCAGCATTTAATATTTAAATTGTAACAAAGTCATGTGGCTAAAGTTTTCTTCATCATAATTAACTCGTATACTTTATAGTTTACAAAATACTTTAGAAACCAGTCTAACTTTAACTCCATGGAGAAATTTCCTAACAGTGTCGTTTCTTCCTTTTTCTTTCTCTTTTTATGCGACTCTTCTTTCTTCTTTGGTAGTTAAACATTTATGTATGTAATGAAACTCTACCACTGTCGCTTACCTCTCGAATTCGTATTTTATCCAGACGATTTACTTCCTCGAGTAATTAAGTCAGTGCAGCCTATAATTTGTAAGGGTGATGGTTAAAGTGTAATTCGAATCGCCACACATTAAAAAAAAGTCATTGATCGTAAATGGAAAAATACGAACTGAAAAGATTTTATCTGTGTGTTCAATTGCTTTCATTATTCTAACTGGCAGGAAATAAAATTACGATTCTCTGTGCAAAGCTTTACTATAGAAAAAGGTCTTTTTGATGCCTTTTATTAATAGTTGTTGATCAAACTGCTTTGGTGCATCAAACACTTTCATTGATCCTTTCACGTCTGAAAAAAAGAAGACGTATAAAAGTATATTAATGGAAATATATTGATGACTGGTGGAAAATGTCTCTTTGATATTAATGATGATATCATTTTCAAAATGATCTGATAGGAAATCTATATTTGTGTTTCTATAAAGGATTATATTTATTACTACATATATTTTATAATCAAAGAGTAGAAGTTATCCTTTATAAAATTATAAAAAATAAAAATTATAAAATTGCTATAATTATTATAATTTATACATCTCTTCATTTAGATTTTATATAACTCTACATACTTTATATTTATTAACTGCCCCATTTCCAAGAATGAAAGAAGAGGCATTGATTTTTAAATAAACGTATAAATAGAAGATATTATACCAGCACACAAACAAGAGGGTTTGAGATATATAGTTCACTAAACGCCGGGGCTGAATTCAATAACCTTTCTTAATTTAAATATATTCCGACCGTTTTATTAAAAAGATATTCATCAAGGGGTCGTATTTTCACATTTCTCGTGAATTTCTTATCAAGGTGTCTAAAGATTCTATCTTTCAAAAACCAGTTCAGGGATATTCGTTTGATATGAAGGGAAAAATAGGGAAAAGAAAGAGAATTATTAATATTTCAAGGTGGTACCACTGGGCCGGATACTTATTTACTTATTAATTTGCTCAACGTTGTTAATACTTCATGAACTTTTATATTTTCTACTTCAGATTTTTTCTTCTTTATTATACCTTGAATAGACAGCAATACCATGATTTTTGTAGTGAGATTTTTTTTACTACATAGAAAAATGTTTTCATAGAATAACGATATCATTTTATCAAAAGATCTCTGCTTATACACCCAGAAAAAAAGTTTCTTTGAATCAAATGAACATTTCCTTGAATTAAATAAATTTTATTTAATTCAAAGAAACTTTTTTCTGGGTGTACTGAAGAGTTTTTTAATCTCTTCATTTACGGATTGTCTGAGTTGTAGAAAAATATCCTGAATCTAAAGTATTCTTCAAAACTTACATAATGATATTTTGTATTTTATTGCTGGTGTAAATTTGAACAATATTTGTTAATTAAACAAGTGCATTGGAGGTACTGTTATAGGATTATAACATGAGGGAGTTGTTCAGCCAGAAGAGATTGGTTCTATTGGCAGAATCAGGGTAGCCACTAGACAGCAAGGGGGCGATATCGCAGTCTGCAGATTAACTTTCCTCACCCTCTATATTGATCATGTCCAGTGATTCAAACTGTCAAAATCATCCCTTTTAGCACTGTATTCAACCACAAGGTTAATTGATAAGATGTACATTGTGCATGGTCAATTTACCACAAAATCTGCATCACCTAGTGCAATCAATAAATTGCTATTATGGCAAGATTCCACCCTCATTCTTTAAAGAAACTTTAATATCATTTTAGCTTGCTACCGAATTGAGCAGCTTCTTCTCTCTAAAACTGATAAATCTATGAAATCTAACATTGCAGAAAAGTCTTTTTTATGATCAAAATTTACAATTCACGGAAATCAATAGTTTTCATATTTTCAAGATCATAAAATGTGTGTGTTTGGACCAAGGAAACATTCGCGCCGTTTATGAGAGTCGTTAAACGGAGCCTCCATTGTAATGCAATGGAAACAGGAAACTGAGTCGAATTTCATGGCTAAATTGAAGCCAATGATTATGATACAGATATGTATCCGGTTCGCAAAACAGTTGTTTCTGCAACTTCAATAACTGTGCGAGTTTATCCTTGTTGAACAAAATGTACTTGGTGTAACTTTCAAACAACGATTACAAATCGAAGGGAATTAAAACTTTAAAGCTTAATAAATTAGTAAAACAATCGTATAGATACATAAATCAAAATGAAAATACAAGTAGAGAAAATGTGAGTTTAATTTTAGATTCACTTATTCAATATCGATAGGCAATCTTCAATATCAATATTCCATATTTTATATTAACTCTCATCGTCGGTGGTGCCTCTATATCCGTAAAAGAATAATCATGTACTGATTCCTCAATATATAGATAATTTATTGAATTACAAATACTTGAAAATTAAATTAAGTGTGAGAAGTCATTTGCGACTTAAATCTAATTTGCAAGCAATTTAATTGCAGGAATCAGATAATATGAAAGCTCTCGAGCTTCACCTCCATGGCCAGTAGCGATCTCCGTATGCGAACATTTGCGAAATTATGAAAGGCACATTTCATGTTAGTTTAATGCACCGTTCAAATTATACACTGATTCACGTTTAAATTTATGCAAACCATAAAAACATGAATAATGCATACCATAATTTAGAGAGCAATGCCTGGAAAATTCCAATGGCTCTTCGATTGAGTAATTTATTTCCAAACGTCAAATATTAATCAAATAGAAGAACTGAAAGAAAATAATTAAAAAGGATTATATTTTAAATGAGTTTTACAAAAGGTCTTTAAATATTACAATACAAAGATTCATAGCCCCTGAAATGCAAGAGAATTCTCTTGCATTTTCCGCTCTAATTACAACATATATTTCTTTGCATCTTGTCTACTTTGTTTGGATGAAAGCGAGGCTTTGTAGAATTGCACTAAAATTACTCAACAATTAGTTTTCAATATTTTGTACCGCGGATACAATCTGGTGTGCAGCTGTTACTCTCAAGTCGACGATCGGTAGATTTTGGCAATGGTTCAAGTGCGACCATTATTATTTTGAAGTATAGTGCTTGGTTTAATCTAATTCGAATGCACCAGTGACACCCAACCAAATAAATCCACACAAATTATTGAGCGAGTTTCAATTATAATAAAAAAATGTGTGATGCAATTTTGTTAAACGTTCATCACTGGTTCTACCACTTACAATGTGTGAAACATATTTCTCTCTTAAATTTTCTCAAAAATGCTTTTTACGAGATCAAGAAAATTGGTATAAAAATGAAAATTATGCTTTTAATAATGTTTTCTTTAACTTGAAGTTGCTTTCATTACCTTCGTCTAACTCGAGAGTTTTTTTCGTTTTTCGCATCACCTGTCCCTGAAATATTTACAAGAGTCGGTCATCAAGTGGAGAATTGCGACGTAATTCTAAAAGTTTTTATAAAGTTCGTTTTACTTATGGAGAAGTACGATCGTTACCCAAATGAACTGCTGACTTATACATAGATAGATTTCGAACTATTATTAGAACCGCTGTTTTATTTCAACTCGACAAAAAAGAGAACTAATCAAATTATACATAAAAAACTATAACATATATTATCTATAAAACTACAACATATATATATATCTATATAAAAAGAAATAGTTCATATGGTTGTTAAAAACATATATCAATTCGAGATGATATCAGATTTTTATCACTTAATGGAGAGTAATTATTATTAAGCCCTAGTCTAATGAAAATATGAATTTACGAACTTTTCTCATGAAAAGGAGGGAAAAAAACTCTTGAAATAAAAGCTTTAAAGGAATAACTTACTTCTCCTTCTAACTTTCAGAATATATCTTTTTGCAAGAGCTTTATTTCCTCTTTAGGAATAATTAACAGGACATTACTGTTCGTAGGGTTGGCCACCCTATTTAACGAGCTGAAAAATAAATTTTACCAAAGCCATATAATAGTGTGCGTAATTAAATCTGTCCCTGATAAGCCAGACACTCACGTTTCTTGGCCAATTTAAATTGAAATAAATACGTGTAGGGTTTGCCGTGTCAAAATGTTTTACAGAAAAAATTCTTTCTTGTTTAATTTCTTCAAAATTTTATGCGCGTGTTTGTCCTTTCTGCAAAGTAGGTAAGTGTAGACTGGTGATTAGCAAATAGATTGCAAGCAATGATTTCGACCCTTTGCACGAAATGGTAATCAACAGCGTGTGATTTCAAGGTGATTCTGATATTGTGACAAACACAATGTGGATAAAAGGGGGCGTGCGTAGGTTTGATACAAGGAGGTAATTCCTAATCATGTGTTAGTCAAGATGAAAGGGGATCGATTTTTAGTTCCCTGCTCGTATGGTCCACTTTCCGGAATAAAAGTGGAACGACAGATCAAAATTTTCACGATTTTATTGGTTTTAGACAAATTTATGATCAAAACAGTCAAAGTGCAATATTTCTACAATTATTTTAAAAAAATTTCCAGGTGTTTTTGTAGATTGTAGATTGTATCTTAAAGCTAGATCGGAAATTACACAATTCATACTAATGGCAATAAAAACATGGGGGATATGTGTAATTTTCGTAGGTAGATCTAATCAATGATTAAACACCTGAAATTGCTTGTAACCTCAGTAATAACATAATTTTCAATTGTTGTAAGGCAGCTATCGGTGCCAATGTCACGTCACGCGATCGATATGTAATGTTAGGCATGTGGCCAATTTCCTGAAACATTTCACTACAACAAAATGCAAACGTTCATGCCAAACTGGCCAGGTCGAAGATCTTGGAGATTCTCCCCTATTTTTATCTTTTTGATGCCCCTTAAAGAAAATTAGTTCCTGTGTTAGAATTGTTCTTCCTTCCCCAAAAAATTGCAACCTACACTTGTTTATTTTGATCCCTTATCATATAATTCTCGAGCTTTTTTGATTTATATAATTACAGTCATATTTCTGGAGTTCATTGTCTTTTATGTAATGAGTGTATTCAACTTTGCACTTGATTTTTATCTTGTCTGAAAGTTGAGCCGCAAATCACCAAATGTTCTTATAAATTTTATGTAGCAAAAGGTTTTTTTCTTTGATCAAACAATTAGAATCACTGTGATCTCATTTTGAAGATCAATTACCAGACAAAACTTTGTTCCGAGTGGAAAAAATCCGAATGACGATTGGAACGAAGTTATATACATATTATAATAATTTGATCTGCAACAATTTAATACTCTGAGGTTTACTGAGAGGCGACGCGAGATTATCTGAAATGCAGTTATGTGTTTTCCCAAATCACGGTAGATATTGATTGATTCCCATTTTATCAAAACAGACATTGAATCACATACAATTATTATTATTGTTACTTTCATGAAAGTAACAAACAGTGATAACGACACTGAAATATATAATTAATCGAGTATATAAAAATCGATATAATTTAATTCCCCAAAAGTATTTCATGTTGTTATCATCATCAGGATTCGCTGTCGCTAAAAAAATCGATAACATGTTATTAGACGAGACATTTTGTTGTACATATATAGTGCTGCCTTATAGTGGATGTCAATTTTACTCGGTTTCAAAGTTTGTTGGCGCGGGTCAAATGTCAGTCATGGAGACCGATATTAGAAAAGCGCTTTCTAGACGTTTATTTAATATCGAGAGGAAGTTTCTCGATGATATAACATGGATGTTCGATTTTATGGGTCAAGCTTCATTTTGTTGAGATATATTTCACGTCAATCAAACTCATATTTATTTGACGTTTATTTGAGATTGTGGAATTCTAGTAGTGATAAAGTATTGATTTTATTATATTTTATTGGGAAAATATTCAATTTTCAAGGGAGGGAGACAGAATCTGTTCAATTATCGGGTCTCCAAATTAGAAACTCAAATTTTTCAATAACATAGATTTCTGTGTTAATGAAAAATTCAATCACTTGAACATTTTGAAATTATTTTTGTAATTTGAATGATATGATCATAATTATTTGTATTTTTTCAGTGTCAGAATTTGCCAAAGAATTGGGTGGAGCAATGGAGATTCATTCCGTCAATGTGCGTCGGTTGGTCGACGATTTTCGAAATCGATCCGAAGAAATCAGAGATTCTAGCGGAATGCGACGAGTTTGGGAGGGTTTGTTGCGCCAGGTCGAAGCTGATGCGACAGCCCATCTCGATCTTGCCGGAGTTTTGCAACAACAGATATCGAGACCGGCTATGGAAGCTAGTTTCCATCGAAAATTTCAATCCAAAAAGGTAAATTAGAAAGTATTGTCTTTTAATTGAAAACTCTGGAATTTGAAATCTTTGAAATCCTTCCAAAACCTATAGAATTTGTAAACTTACTTGACATTCTACGAAAATCAATTAAAATCCCTTGAAACATTTTAAAATCCAATTTAATATCTTGTAATCTTTCAATCTTTTAATTTCTTTTTAAATCCCTTGATAATTATAGAAATCATACAAATTCTTTAGATTCCCACACAAAAAAATGCCTAGTTAAGTTAACTTGAATTTTCGGTTAAATATACCCTAAATATTTTTTCTGGTTAAAATAACTAGGATGCTGGTTAAAATAACTAGAATGCTAGTTAAATCAACCAGAATTCTGGTTATTTTAACTAGAAAAAATAGTTAGGGTATATTTAACCCAAAATTCTAGTTAACTTATCTAGGCATTTTTTTGTGTGCCTGAAATTTTGTATACCTCTTGATAATTTCTTGAAATGATTTAAAAGAACTTAAAGTTTTTGAGATATTAGAGATCTTATAAGATCTAAAGAACATGATATGCAGAATCTTACATAAAGATGCAAGATATAAGTGGGTTGACTTGTTGAACTCAGAAGCCCATAGGGAGTTAAGCTTGCAAGAGAAACTTACTCATATTTACACAACATTCACGTCATTCTGACATTTTTTATGCATAAACTTATAATAAGCAGCATGCAGAACACTTTAGAGGCTTTATGAAGGCTATTAGAGTCGTAATATTGCTCAATGAACTGACTTTAGATCTTTCATCTCTAACTCCAGGTTTCATGGTTTCAGCTGTGAATTTAAAGCAGTAAATTTCAGTTTTATTGTCCTGATGAAAATTCTTTTCCGTTTATATTCACAGATATTTGCACATCGAGAAGCTTTCGAGCAGGTAGTGAGTAAGACCGAGGAGAAATTGCAGAGGACCAGGGCAGATTACAAGAGGGCTTACGCGGCTTTATTGAATAGCGAAAGCGGAAACGATCAGGAATTGAAGCGAGCCTATCTGGAGGCTCATAACGCCTACGTCCTCCAATTGAGGGCTACCAATGCGATTACCGAACGCTATCAATATCAATGCCTCCCTGATCTCTTGGGAGAGATGGCCGATGTCTATGAGGAATTATGTGGACTTGCTTGCAACTGTATTGCTGGAGTCTCAGAAGCAGCTGGAGAACGTGCTTTGGACCAATCAAAACGCTATCAAATTGTCTCCAAGGAAGCTCGTGCTGTCAATCCTCAGGCAGATTTACAAGTATGGATTCAGATTTTAACGTTTTTATATGTTCAACGAAATAATTGATGTTTATATAAAAATTTAAAAAAAAAAATACGCAAAATAATATGTCTAAGTCACGGTAAATGCAAATTTAATTAAACTTGACCCAATTTAGATTGAGTAATCTTTATGGCAATTTTATATTACCAACTCGCATATTAAAATTCGCATGTGCATAAATGCAAATAAGTTGATGTGCATTTATATAAAGTTATTTGCAACTTTTTAATTGAATCCTCATTATTTTATGTATTCAGCATAGGGTATTTGATAAGAAAATGTTTGTTGACTTAGATTATGTTACGAGAATTTTATTGAAAGAGAAATCATGATTTTGAGGGAAATATCAGTAGGAAATTAAGACTGGTCGAAACTTTTGATCATGTTTCTAATTTATTACAAAATCAAAAGTTATTCATGTAATTATAAAAATTATATTAGGTTTTGGCACGAACTCTGTCGACCACCGCTGCTACACGAAAACCACCTCGTCGCTTATTCGTACCGCCTGCCCCACCGGAACAGGTACCAGTTGAAAGGCTCAATCAAGTTCCTGCTTTGAGGGATGAGCTGGTACCAAGTGGGACCAGTACTCTGCCTTTAATAGAAGATTTGCATAGGGAATCTGAAAGTTTGACACAGGAAATTGGAAATAAACAGGATGCCCTTGATGCTGTGATTCGTATGAAACGGAAGTAAGTGAAGAACAATTTATTATAAATTGTTGCAGAAATATAATTTTATTTGAAATTACTTAATTTTCATTCAACCACTGAATAAAAAAAATGTGGGATTTCGATCTAACTTTAAATTTGGTTCAGTAAAATACCTTCTCGATTTTCCGAAAGAAAAGAAGACTCGCCGTACAAAAGAATGAAGAGGCAATACTATATTCACAAAGACTCTTTTGCGTGTGAGCTTGCTCCCCTTAGAGCTTTATCTATATTCATCTAGGGAGGTTTGAGTGAAATATTCATATCCTCCTATTCATCATAAATTAATTTCTTTTTGTGTCTACAAGAAATAATTGAAATTAGATTTGACTTTCAAATCGAATATTATATAATATTTTCGATATTTTTTAAGCTTCATATTCCTTGTCATTTTATTCCTTGGAATAAGCCAACTTATTTCTTTTCTTTGAAATCTAATATTCTTCTGATACCTCTAGCTCTAGCCAATATGAATTTAAGTCAGAAACGAAATCCTGTTTCATCTATTCTTTAGTGGCCTTTCTTCAATCGTTTACCTGGAACGTTCTATCAAAGTCAAAAAATTGAATTTTCTTCTGTTTCGCTTACAGAAGCGTGGAAGGAAACGTTCAAACTAAAATTGCTGAGCTTCAAGAGGATATTTCGAAGAAACGTTTCGAATTGGGAGTAGTTCAACTTCACCTGGCTGCTGTACAAGCTCAGGTAAGCTTATTTTGTGGCTATTGAAATAAATATTTGTTTTAGTTTTTATTTTATTCATCAAAGCTTGAATGGTTTTGAAAAAAATTGAACAAACATTGAGGGATGAATGAAAAATTTCTTGAACTTTCTTGAATGGAAAATTCCGAAAGAAGTGAGCCGAAACCAGATATCCAATCACCAGTACCTATATGTGGTTCACGTGGCCACCACGAACTTTCTAAAAATAAATCAAAGTTTCTTCGATGGCAAAGAAGTTTTCCTGGCGGACCTGGTGGTCCAAAGGGAAAAACTTTTTTACCCTTCATAAAATTGCCTAGAGATGTATTCCTTTTACTTAGACGCTATTACTTTTTTTTTTTTTTAATATTTTCCATGTGATATTTGTTTCATTTTTCCTTCCTGTCTAGACTTGAAAGAAACAAAATGTCACCGTTGCTTGCTACATGAAACTTTCAAAATGAATGTCCCTATAGATCCATATTTTCAGTGAAACATCAAAAAAGTTAAAACCTCCTTTTCCACCGGATTGCAAATTTTTTATGCAACTTTAGAGAAGTTTTTATACAAATACCTTTTTCATTTTGATACACATTTTCGATTTAAGTAAAAGGATGCTCGGAGAAAACTTTGACGATGAATATTTAGTAAAGAAACATTTAAAAACGTAGAACACGCAAAAGTTAAAGTAATGTGGAAAAATACGTTATAAAAGATGAGAACTAAGCTTGATGAAAAGATAAAAAAAAGTCGAGAAACTCGACTCGCTTTGACAATTATGACGTAAGAAGAAAAAAAGTAATAAAAGAAACTCATGCGGAATATTTCAAACTTGTTCGATGTTAAACAAGTTTCTGAAGATTAATTTTATACTCTTTAATTTTATACGATTTTAATTTGAATGTTAGATAATTTTAAAGTTACCTTGCATTTTGTACTTTTATTTTATAAAATAGTAAATACACTAATTATATGTTTCCCTCAGTTTTATAAACATGATTATAGATTCATATTGTGATATACATAGAAAATAATGCAATGCATAGTAGAGAATCAATTTCTTTTACCAAAACCTTGAAACACAACACGTAATGCATTTCAAATAACTCATCCTTTGATATTTTGACGTTTGAAATTCAACGTATCCCCGCATTACGAGAAATTATTTTCGGAATATAAATTGACGTGACAAAATTTCTAGATCCAGAACAGGATTTAATTATTCAAGGAATTTATTTATTCAATAAAACTAAATACTTTTTCAAAAAGGGACACACTATAATTTTCAATAACTAATTGTAAAATAAATTACCTATTCACCGTATCTGTGTGAAGAGGCATTTTAAATTAATGTAACTTAATGGCATGTATTTAATCCACCTATTGCAATTTATTGTCCAGTAAATAAAGTTACAGCCGGTCATTTTGTACCATCGCATCGATTTACAAAACAAGCCGCAATATGGTCTAATTTAATCGCAAACGCTCCACCAAAATGCAAAAATCTTTATATTTAAAAGAAATTATCGTTAGCATTGTTAAAAATCTAAATTTGCATTTTGTGCATGAATTAAATGTCTATTTTTAAATTTACGACTGAACGTGACCAGATTTACTTTATACGCATAGAAGGGAATGAAAGAAAAAAGAGATACCTGCAAACATAAAAAGGGAAAATAGTGCCTACATAGCACAGGTCGAACGATGTTCAAACAATAAAGTGAAAAGCGTCTTATGACTTGAGCCCGATTAAAATTAGCCCACACTTTGACCCTCCACCCTATTATTCTCCTTGAAGTGACAAGCATGTACAATGCTGAGTATATCTGCGACCTCAGAACAGGGCAAAGGTCTAAGTAGTAGTAACAGTGTCGTATCATTGAATTAAAAATTTTTTTTATAATTTTCCAGTCTAATTTCCAAGTTAAAACAATATTCCGCAATTTTCTGTGCTTTTTATTTATAGAGTATTTCTTTGTACAATGTATTTCTATGTAGGTACATTATTGATCGTTTTTGTCTGATGGAAACTAAAATACTGATAAAACTAAAATACTGATGACAAATACTGAACTAATTTATGACATATTGAATTAAAATGACATCTCGTAAAAAAATTAAAGCTACTTCCACGATATTGAGTTAACTTTTAAATTCCATTTAATCTAGAAGTTGGGGAAGCGATTCAATGCGTCTTTCAGTTTAATAGGAATATCAAAATTTAATGAATACTGGGAATTGTTTCTTAAATTTTTAAAGATGACTTGAGTATGTTTATATATTGGCATAAAATGCCGAGTTCATAAAATACGGCACTGTTACCTTTTGACTATGCTGGCCTGGTTCACGACATTCGTAAGTGGATCTCCAGAGGTGAAGTGTAGGTAACCATGTGAGCCGACTTGTGAAATACTGACTGCGTTTGATATGCAAAATACACTCAAACTTATCAAATTCGTATTCACATCTACACACACCAAGCTTAGTATTATTTTTACATTGTCACTTCTAAAATACGTAGATTTCTGACAAGTATATATTTATTTTTCTACGTGTTTCTTTATTACATTTATCGGAATTTCTTTAGGTTCTTCCAAAATTTACGAAAACAGTTCATGTGAATTTTAGGAATTTTCTTATTAAATTCTTTACACCATGATCATTTATAATTGTGAACAAAGGTTCAGGTGGTCGCTGTACCAGGAAACAATTAATTTTTTGAGACTAAGAAAAAGGCGAAAAGTAAAAATATATTTTGTGACCCGGAATTTTTCTAATTTAATATAGGAAACTTTACCCATCTTTTTAAACGTCATTTTTTAATTTATACAAATTGAAAGAGAACCCAAAATTAATATACGCACTTAAATAAAAAATTGGAAATTAAATTTTTTTTCAAGGGAAATTTATATTTTGTAATGGTATGTATGCATGTTGCATACGACATTATATATTACCCCTTGCAGGTTTTGATTATACAATGCTCTGATTCAATTCTACACTAAATTTCAATTAACTCGAATAGCATGTAAATTCAGCGTGGATAAAATAACGTTTCCTCTGATTCTAGTGGCACTTTGTGCGGTTCATTCAGGACATATGATTCCACTCACATTCAGTATCTATATATTCAGATACCTTGTCACGCAATTCAACGAAAGGGTCGATTCGGTTGACTCTTTATTTCCCTCAACACGTGTCTTTGCCAATATTACTTTATTTTATTATTTTTCTTCTATCACGCGAATTTCTAATTTTACCCATTCAATAACTTCTAGTGCTTATTTTTCATCGAATTGGGCATCCCATTTGCATAATTATTTTCATTTCTTATAATCCTTCGTGAGTGATTAATTATTTCATACGAGTATTTTTAGAAAGTACTCAGGTGATTGTATTTAATAGCAAATTGTAGCTTTTTCAATAATATTTATATGATTTGGAATTATTAGGAACATTTTACCTCATATCAGATATTTCCCTTCTATTTTTTCTGGTCCCCCAAACTACATTATTTTCATAATTTATGACTCCATTGCCAGAAATCGTATTATTTTTCGTTCTCCAATCTCCTTTAAAATATCTCGCCAGGATTTTATTTTTTGAGTTATTTTTTATATTTGAAAACGATTGAAGCAGTGGATTCTGCAGTAAACGATTTACAGTAATCGAATTTCACCAGAATTTATATTCGAAAAAGTTGAAATATAAGTCCAATCCAATTTAAGCTGTATTGTTTGTTATTTTGAAAATAATATAAATTTTAGTAAATGAAACCCGAAAGAGATACAATTTAAAAGAGTTTTTCAGAAAGTAAATCAAGTTAGAGAAACTAAAAGTCTGCGAATTTTGAAATACAGCAATCAGCAAATCTAAAAGAAACGCATTTGAGAAAAAAAATTAGATGTAGAGAAAGCTGGAAAATTATTATTTTAAAATACATTTCATTTCTATATTTTTTAGTCATACTCTGAGTTATCTTCAATAGATTACCGAGTATAGTACATGGAAAAAATGGATATTAAAAAGTAATATCTTGATATTAAAACTTAATATCCAGATATTAAAATATATAATCCAAATATTCTAACATCCAATATTTTAATCTCTGGATATTAAGTTTTAATATCAAGATATTATATCTAAATAGCTAGATATTACTTTTTAATACCCATTTTTCTCCGTGTATATGGTTGAATTTTTTGAAAATCATATTTATGAAGAATTTTAATTTCATTCTGTTAGGAGGGTACACTTATTAGATTTAAAATCTGTACCAATCTGTACCTTGAAAAGAAATCTAGTTTTCTAGTTCCTGCTCCCATCTGTCGGTAATGGGTTAAACCCTTTCGCAAAGAGGATAAAGCTGGTTAAATCAAAGAGGGAAGGTTGAATTCTGAAGTCAAATGGATTATTTAGTATTCTGCATCACTGTACCTAAATAAAAGATCCACAGCATAAAGCTTTGATATGCAAAATCATAAAAATTAATGGAAAATTGTTTATAAGGCTGATTATATAACAGATGCTTTTAAACCTTTCAATTTTCAAACTTCCATATTTTTAAGGCAAAAACTGACAAAAGTTTTCAATTCTAAAATGATTGGATCAAAATTAAATTTGATAAGCTTTTAACTAATTAGGAGAGCAATATTTAAACTATACATATTACTTGACTTTACGTAAAATTCCAGATAGATTCTTATTATCTACCCCTACACTGAGAAACTCTATGTTAGAAAAATTACTAATATCGATTGCAAGTAGGGGCAAAATCCCAAAATATAAAATTTATTATTTTCTGTATTAAAATGTCTCAATTTTGGGATTTTGCCCCTACTTGCTATCGATATTAGTAATTTTTCTAACACAGAGTTTCTCAGTGTACGTAAAACCCTATCTAGGATATTTCACTTTAAAAATTTGTGAATTTCCGTTATTTTCGCAAACAATATAGGTTCAAAAATACAGGTTTATAAAGGAGGTCATATGTCATCAGTTCGCAAGTAAATAAATGATTCCGAACATTAAACTTGATTTAAAGGCAGGTCATATAGGTTCGAACATAATATTCTAAGCGGGGATGGTAATAAATTAGAAAATAGAATTTCATGTAGGGGCAGATCCTAGATTATTATATCCCTTTGTAGAAATGTGTTTTAGAAAGTAATTTATCGAAAGAATTAATAATAAATATTTCTTCAGTCAATCATTTGAAACTTTTTCAGTAAATAAAAAGCAATTTTAAATATTCAAATGACACAAAGCAAATATCATATTTTCCAGAGGTTCCTAATGTGTATTTTATCGACCCAGTTCTGAATTTGTAGAAGGATCATTACGTAATCGGCATTCATTGAATTTTGAAGAGAGGACGATGGAAAGGTACAGATATAGGGTACAGGTATATCGTACAGGTATAAAGTACAGGTATGGAAAATAGGCAAATAAATACAGAGACCGCGTGATATAGCGTCATGCGCCCTCGCAACTGGGTCACCGGTTCGCCGCGGCCAAAGTAGGTACACAGCTGGAAAATCCATCCTGCAGCTGGCACTGGTCTCTATATCCCTTGCTCTCTTTCTCTTACTCCTTTTCATCTTTTACCTCTCTCTCACTCTCTTCCTCTCCCTCTCTTTGAACATCCTAATCCAGTTTCGTGACATAGGTCAGCGAAGAAGAAAGGACCAAAATCTCGAGTCGCCATGGGCTGGACTACCCTTCGTACTCGTGTTGTTAGTATCTATATTTGACATGTTAATTAATATCGACGATTCCAGTTATTGACAGTGAAATATTGCCGATTCTCAATAAAATCTCGCATCATCCGATTCAGGTGTTTCGAAGCATGCTAGTGTGGTCAGAACAGTACTCGGTGCACGTGAAAGGTGTTCTCCTTAGTGTGGCGTCATATTATTATCAACCCTTATCTCGTGATGAAGAGATACTTGTGCGTCGAGCAAAATTCACGTGATGTCAGCATTTTAGTTTCAAATATTTCCCAATATTGTCCTTCGTTTTTATCTTTTTTGTTTTTTAATTTCAGTTGGAGAGAACAAGGTGTTTTAAAACAATCAACAGTTTTTTAAGTCTCACCTTTATTTATGTTATTTAATGAAAAGAAGTTGGGATATTTTCTGAGTCGAGAAAAACAAGTTTTATAGGCTTTGTGCATCTCTGAAGAAATTATACAATTTCATTTGAAAGATTTTTTTTAATTGTACACTGAGAAACTCTATGTTAGAAAAATTACTAATATCGATAGCAAGTATGGGCAAAATCCCAAAATTGAGACATTTTAATACATAAGATAATAAATTTTACTATTTCAATAGTAGTTTTTCCTATTTAAATAGTAAAAGTTATTATTTTCTGTATTAAAATGTCTCAATTTTGGGATTTTGACCCTACTTGCTATCGATATTAGTAATTTTTCTAACACAGAGTTTCTCAGTGTATAAAACTGATATTTTAAATTAAAGTGTAAGATACCAAAATTGTATTACAAAAATAAGTTGGGACAAGTTATAGTTGGGATAAGTTCTCCAGATTTATTGGATGAGAATTTTACGAGGGGTCAACCATTAAGTTTGCCAGGAAAATGTTCCCAAAAGAGTATTTGGAAATATTCGGGAATGTGTAGGATAAGTACAAAGATTTTAGAAAAAGGATATAAAATGGGTTTAAAACGAATTCAAAAAAATCTGAGTGATTCCAAAAATATTTCACAGTATTGAATTATATTTTGTTTATTTGTTAAAAAGAAAAGCTTTGATACCTACATTTTTGCGAAATGATAATGGCACGTAGAGGGTTTATGTCGTAAGGATTTTTATAGGATCAGATAAAGGTCCGGGTTTTATTTCACAAAAGAATGACCAACCGGTATAATCCATAATGGATCACATAAGGAACTAAGGGTGTCGTATATCTTTCTTTTATTCTTGATTTAAAAATTGTTATTGTGGAAAATTTGAATCCAATTTCTTATTATCTGCTATTTGTTATTCTGAATTTATGTAACATTCGAAGCTGGTTCTATATTCAGTTTTAAAGATACTTAGCTAAAACCAGAAACTACCGTTTTACTGCTTCCTTAATTCTCTCGTTAGCAACATCATTATTATTATTGTTATTAGTATCTAGTATCTACTCACGTTCTAAATATCAAATGGTTTGTGATTTTACTGCCAAGACGCAATTACGCGAAACTGACAATGAAACGTCGACGTTTTTACTCTCATTCTAAGAATTTTAAAATTAGTTTATCTCAAAATCAATTAGATATAAAATTTTCAATACTCTAAATTATGTGCGGAAAATTGGCTTTGTTCTTGTTTACTTTCGTTTACGTTTATAAGGTAATGAGATTTTGAAGCGTGGGTAGAGAGACAATGCTTCAAACAACAATGAATTCATTGTTACATAAATCCTTGCTCCAGTAAGAGTTTCATTATGTGAATATAAACGACAATCTCCATCAAAACCGTCTGCTTAAGACGGTATTAATTGTTCCTCTTACCCCGCTTTCTTTTCATTATATAAGACTGCAAAACTTCATCCTCATAATTTCCTTCAAGATTATTTTCAACAATTGTTGTCAAAAATCTAATAAACAAGTATTCCAAGTTAAAGATTCGGCTTTTATACGAAATGCGGTATACGAATACATATACATTTCTTTTATCCGAAAATAAAGCGAAACCTCTTTTTCTTTTTGATCTATTATTCGTGGGTCTGTGAAGTTATTTCACACAGAAAAAAAAAATAATGAGACAATACAATGCTATCAAGCCCGGGCTGAAATATTTTCTCTAGAAAAACATTATGAAAATAAATCAATATTTGAGACAATGAGTCTGGCTTTTTATTATTAATTGAGGGTCGAAAGGGAATATATTTTTACCCAAGCTAAGTAGATAACTACTCGTTATACAAAGTAAACAAACACAAATATATCACTTTCTATTTTGGAAATTGCACGTTCTGTTGGGGAAATCAATTTATGTATACAATTTGTATAGTTATTCCACTTGTCACCAGTATACTTGATTCGGTAAATATTTGCTTCAATTATTTCGACAGTGGCAAAGGTTTCACTTTCCTAAATAAACAATTTCCTAAAATAAACTATTTCCAAAATAAACTTGTTTCCTTTATATGAAAGTTTTCACAAAATTTATTGTAATGTGAGTCATACTTTGAATAGTTTAATTAAATAAAATATTTCAAAATGTGAAACGAATCTAATAGAATTCAAGATTCTGTTGTTGATACGATTTTGCAGACTTAACCGCGTTCTATATCCAATTAAGTATTAAAATTCCGTTGGCTTCATGATTTAAGGTCTGATGTTCAGTCATCAAAACGTCCAGTATAAACGTACACTCCGAGTATTGCAGATATTCATTCAAACTTTGATTGAATGTTTACATTTGTTGTTGAATTTAAACGAAAAATATCAATTTAACTTAAGATGATTGTTCGTGGAGTAAGAAAGTGTCGCTCCTTGGAAAGTGAAGAAAGAAAAGCCAAAAAGAGGATGATAAAGACTAAGCAGGCACATTCTTTGACTCGAAGCGTGGGTTGACAACATGAAAGCTCGATTTCTTCCGAGGGTGGATTTAAGGCATTTGAGAGTCTTTGCTCTCTGAATATTTTATCTAAAGTGTTACTCTTTTTTCATTTATCTTTCTATACTTATAATGCCGAAGTTACGTAATGTTTATTGAAAACCTCGCTCATTTTAATTTAGTTTAGTGTCAAATTAAGTTTCATTTTTTATTACAAGATGAGAGCAGGGTACGATCAAACATTTTATTAAAAATGACAATTAAAAAAATTACTTGTATAAAAAATAAAGCCATAGTACGTTGTTATCCAAACATCCGGCTTTTTAAGTGGATATTGGCTTACTTTCTGAGACTCGAATCCGCAAAAATTAATATTGTAGGAGTGGGAAATCCTAATACAGCCATTTTTCATCCTGGGGGGTATTTCAGTGGATCGATCAACATTTATAATTCATAACGGGTGGATAAATACATTTTGCAGAAGGAGCTCTTTGGAGCCGGAGAGGCTGGGCAGCCAGATGGGGTAAGCAGCCGGAAAATGTCGAATGGCTCGACGGGAAGTACTAAGCACAAATGGCTGAAAGCATTCAAAAGTTTGAAGACCAGCTCGCCCACGACGCCACCGCCTGCAGAAAAGTGAGTGCTTTTTTTATCGATAGTTTCAGTCCAATGGATAAAGGTTCGTGCTAAAATTGTCACCTGCTCGCCGTAATTTTTTACTGCTTTTAGACAGCTTTCAGTATAAAAGGCTGAAAAGTTCGGAGAATTACATTTAAAATCTATCCTTGAAATTCTGAAAATAAAGTTCTACCATGAAACTGTAAAGATTGGGAAAATATATAAAAAAGCAGAGTGGGACTGCTCCCATTTAAAGAAAATAAAATTCAATTGATAAATTGATAAATTTGCAATGAACTAATTCTAAGTTTAGAGATTTCAATCTATTTTGAAAAATACATAGATATTAACTCGCTTGAACTAACAATGAATGTAATTTTTTCACTAACAAAGAGGAAAGCAGGCGATGTATCATGCAGTTTCTACAGTCGTTGCTATGTCCAGGTAAATACAAAAGATTTTTTTATTATTACTTCTAACAGAATCATTTTCGACTTGATTAACTCAATTTTAAATCTGACTTAATTAATAAGTGTAATTTAATTTTGAGAACGAAGTGGCTAACAATGAACTTAAATTTTCAGGAAAAATTTGGAATCAGAAGGTGGTCACACGTGGCGTGAATATACTTATCGGAAAATTACACCTTGCGATGCTTGTGGTCAGGTATTACGTGGACATAGTCGTCAAGGTTTTCGATGTCGAGGTTGCAAGGCCAATGCACACGCCGATTGTATTAGTTCTGTACAACCTACTAATTGTCCAAGCTTGACAACAAAACGTGGAGGCGGAATTCCTTTACTTCGAAGACAAAAGCAGTCCGTTCCTCCAACTGACGAAATGCCAGCTTCCGAACACAGTGAGTAATTTCATTTAACTCCTGAAAAACAATCAACTTTTTGCAGTGATCCAATCTTCCCCTACCTAACTTGAAAAAAAATATCGAGGCTTTCGGTATCGGTAAACACGTTAAAGAGGAATTTCCATTTGCACCACAAATTCAATTCAGAAAATCTCAATTTTCTGAATCTAATTTTACATTCTTTCACAATTGTTTTCACTACCTAATTATAGCGTGGAATGACAAGTTTAATTAAAAATGTTCATTCTGTAAATTAACGAAGTTTTTCATTAGATAGTAAAAGATAGATGGGGAGACATTATTTAGTGAAAAAACCCAGGAATGGTCAGACCAGATAAATGAGTTTGAGAGGGGGATACCCTTATCTGCTTAAAGAATAGGGAATCGATTACTCCTGAGGAAAAGTATGTTTTTAACATGATTTGAACACGAAAAAAAAATAATTAAGTGAATGTTTGTGTAGAACAGCAATAAATTTTATATTGTTATGTTCAGGCAGTTTCTTTATATACATAATTCATGTAGAAACATTTAAATTATATGTTTTCATTTTATTACCTTTTCTGAGCACTTTTTATAATATTGAAGCAAAACTAGAAATTTTTTTATCAAACCTATGAGAAAATACGAATTTTTAGCAGATGGGAGTGGTTTAACTGACGTGGGATCGTATATCTTCTTGTTAAAAAAAAGTTTCATGTTTTGATCCACCCTTATAAACAGCCTATGCAAATTGTGGAAGATTTTTCTTACTTCAAACGTACATTTTATTCCGTGAAAATAAAATCAACCACGTAAGTACTATTTCACAAGTGGAAGCTCCTCTTTATATAGAATACTAGTTACGATCTAGTTGTATATATGTATAAGAAAGCAGTAAAGCTTTGCTAGAGTATCAGTGGAAGTAGAACTCATTTCATCTTAAAATGAGAGAGTAAAAGCATTTTGCTTGACATTATCATCTTAAGAAAATATTAAATCTTTAAAGTATTTCCTAGAAAATGTAAATGCTGAAAATTGAGGTAATCCAACTATTGTCTACATTATAAGTATAGTATATAATCTGTGAAAAAATTAAAATAATTCACTGTTAGAAGTTTGGCATAAACTAAAAGTCCATTATTTGATTTATAAAGAGAAGAGTTTTCAATCATTCAAGATGAGATGAAGTCTGTAACCGAGGACCTCGATCAATCAAGAATTTTTACATCTTGAAGAGACTTTTGTTCTTTGAAACAGATAACACTGTATAGACTTCATCGCCCGTGTATGAACCTTTTACCTGTCTTTAAAGCGCGAGAATTTATCACCGAACTAATCGATTGCTCCTGTCACCTTTCGTTCGACCCTCGTTATTCTCAAACTTTTGTGCTCATCGTCATTCGTAGCAACTCATCCCCTTTACCTACAATGCTCTTCATCGGCTTAATTGTCCCGTGGTACGTCGAGAAAGGTGCTTGCCCAGCTCTTGAAAATGATTACATAATTTATTTTGAAGTTAAATTAATCTTGTTGCATAATTTTCAATGTAAATGAAACACTTCAGTTTATTAAATTATCTGCCTTTTATTAAAAAGGTACAGTCCACCCCAAAAATAAAATTTATGTGTCTACATAATCCAAACATATATATCTCAAAATATCTTTCCAAGTTTTTGATAAAGTTTGCATTCTCTAACAGGAGTTTTAAACTATTAAATTTTCATCATTACCTTAACATCGTTGAAGCATCTAAAACTTTTATAGTATTCTTTAATGTCTTTTAAAAAGTTCGTAAAATCATTTTACAAGTTTTAAACAATGAGCCTAAATTCCTTCGTCCCCTATCAAAATTTCTCAAAACTTTTTTATTATTAAATTTTATGATCTTTTTAAACTTTTATTCTAAAATGTAATTCTGAAGTTGTGATTGCAGAGAATTTTAAGGTTTTAGATCCCGAGCTTTAAGAATCCTTTAAATTAGAGTCCAAGCTAAAAGGATTCAATCCCACATTGAATCCCATTCCTAATCAGCCTTCTCTCCAAATTTAAAACAATGAAAACAAGCACCTTTTTCGTAATGAACAATTGTAACATTTGTACCACGATGCTTGTGTGCTTTCCATTTCGTGCGCTACTCCATGGGCAGGCGTGGACGCTATATACCAGGTGCTCAAGCAGGCTGGCGAGATTCGTGGAAATTCGACAAATTCACCACCTACGCCTCCCACAGCAGATCATCCTCCTTCCGGCGCAGCACCTTCGTCAGCGAGGACCTCTTCCCAACCCTGTTCCTCGTCCACCTCTGGTAAGACCAACGCCACTCCTTAACCACAGGTCACATTTTCATTTTACGCCATATACATATTTTCCCCTTATGTTTTAAATTCGTCTATAAGAATTAGAGTGTTACGCTACAAGTGACCAGTTAAAAATATTTTTTCACTTTTTACTTTCAGCCACTCAATTATAAGATATTTTGTCAAAGTCTTGAAAAATTGATTTTCAGGTCACTAAACCTGATTCGATTTTCAATATATTTGATAAAATTCAAGAAAATCGGATTTATTAACCCACTCTAATTGACCTACAATTTTAATCGAGCGTTGTCAATTTTGTTTCTATATTTATTTATCGTTACGATTTACTATTTCCGCTTCACGAATTCAAAAGCGAATGGTTCCCCGAGGAAAAATAAAATTTATGCATTTCTACATTTATAACAAAATACAGATGGTAGAGTATAAAATGTTTAATTCACAAGCTGAAATTTAATGTATTTTGTGGATTCAGTAAATTATTAACGTGGCGTAAATGAGAAGTGACCTTCATTACCTTGAAGAGATCTTCTGGGACATGACTCGATCATTTATGCGCTTCAATTTTTCAGATTCTTAACGCTCTTCATTTATCGGGCTGAAAACAGATCTGGGACATAAAAAAATTGATCTATTTAATGAATAATAACAGTAGTCTTAAATATATATTCTACTATTAAAAGACAACAATTTCCTGTTTATTTTTTCTTGTCCCAGAGATGTTAAAAAATTCTCCCTAGTCATAAATCATGAGTTAACATTCATGAACATTTCAGTGCTAAAATTTCATCTCGAAATATGGAAGGTCAATAGAGAATCAACTCGGCATTATTAACTGGACTATCCTTTGAACCTACGATACTCTAAAATCACATTATTGATTTTAACAATCCAAGGAACAACGAATTTTCTAAAATTAGACTCGAGGTACGATCCATGCATCACCAACGATTAAACGTGACTTTAATTCGGCAATCTATAATAAAAATAAGTTTAAAGTGAGACGTCCCTTCGTTGCATAAAATTATACTTTAAATTTAAATCCTTAAATTGAAAGGCGTGGCCAAATCTATTTTTCAGAATAAAACATAATAATTTAAATATATTTTTAACATTTGACTTTCTTAAATATCTCCTGATCTTTTGATTTTAATTTAGGACGCTTTATATTTTTTATGATCTGTGATTTGGATCATAATAAATGTGCAAAAAATAGTAAGTAACAAGAAATGTACTTTTTTCTTCCGGAAAGGTCATGCTTTAATAAAAGCACACTTTCCACAATAAAGTAGCAATTTTCACGTAATGAAAACCTTGAATTTCTCTTACAGCAATCAAGGAAGTTTATAACTTGTAGTTTGAAAATTTAAAATCCCGCTTTCCCAAGAAAATTCAGAAAATACTTTACTGTCAGTTAAATAAACTAGATTATGTATTCGAGGACACGATCCAAGTCATTAATTCTCAGATATATTATCTCTGTCTCTTAATTGGATCAATTAAGTATCGTCGACATAATTCAAGGAGATGTTCCTCATTATTTGTGTTCACTTGCTGAGAATCAAACGTCGACTAAGCTGTGAATCTTCTAGTTTGCTCCCTCATTAAATGAAAATACGGATTTACTAACGTAATTGAAAATGTAGGAAAGGTGAGAGCAAAAAATAAATCAGTTTCATTATAAATAAATCTCTTCGCGTCACTAAATTGAGAAAATGTGCAGTTATGAAAAATAATTTTAAAATTGCAGTTTATAATAAATAATATTAAAGAATTTTAATCCAGAATCTGAATGAAGAATTTTCATAAAAGTTGCAATTATCGTTCATATTAATTCTACATTATCCACACATTAATTTCATTCGACTTTCATTCCCAGAATTCCTGGCGCAAAATCATGAAATTAAAATTTGCCAACAAGCTTCTCTTAACTTGATTAACCAGATTTGATGAAGGCACTATGAATAAATCTAACATTCGCTTAAGCTGATGCAGAATATTAAAAGATGGTTGAACGAATGAGAATATTTCACTTTTATAAAAAAATGTGGAATTCAATTGGTTAGGAAGCGGAGGATCCACTTCCGGCACGAGACCATTTGGACAACCCTTGGTACTCTTGGCTCAGGAGCCCTCACCCGTGACCTCATCTGCGAGGTCATCTCTACGACGGAATCGCAGTATTAACAAAAGAAGATAACTGCCACCAACAAAATTCGCGAATTTAACGAACGATGAAAAGACCTCTAACTTCATTTATTTCTTACGACTGCCAACTGAAGTACGTTTTACTAAATTGCATTCATTATGCAACTACAAAAATTCTTTAACTTTTTAGAAATAATAAACTATTCTTATTAATAGTTTTTTTTTATCAGAATTATAATTGATTGAATTTTAAAATTTCCTAAACCAAAATTTAGTTCTATTGCTTTTTAATTATTATTATTTTGTTAAAAAAGTTTGCAGTGTGGTCCTTTTATAATTTAAATATAGAACTAAATCGAATGAGAATCGTCAATAAAATGTAGAGGCAACAAATGGTAGAATTCTGCCTTGAAAGAAAGTTAATAAAATGTTAGGAGGGTAAAAGGCTCTAAACATGTGTATATCCCAAAGGCGTATTTGTATATACAAAGGCGGGTCGAAAACTGATATACGTAAAGATTTTTCAACAGATTACATATAAATTACACCTAATCTGTCGATACATTACGAGAACACCTTGTATAGTCATAGCCCCTTTATGTATCGCCATGGGGTGAAACTTGTCATTGAAACGATACCTATACTTAAATATCTAAATCGATCGCTTTTCTTATCATAAATTCCGTACTTTAATAAAAATGAGGGAGCAAAATTCAAAAGAGCTCGTCTTCTATATATACATTCGATTAAACGATAAAAAATATTCCATTATTCAAAAATATAAAATATGACATAAAAACTCTTTAAATATTTCAAATTATTCAAATGATTTCTTTGAATTTAAATTCAAAATAACTTCAATCCAAATGTAAATTAATTGCAATTTATCTATCAATTTGTTTTATTCAGATTGATTTCATATTGCGTTTAGTGAAACCGTACTTCAGTTGTTAATTGTTATTAAAAAAAAATGAAACTCTTGAAGTGATGAAAACTGGTGGCAATTCAAGTGAGTGATATATAACTGTAATATCAATACAACCCCCAGACAATACAAAAACTTCAAACTTTATGACCTCGAATAAAATATAGAATACCTAGTCAGTTAAAAACTTTAAATTATAAAAAAGCGTTATTTCTATCTAAAAATGATTCTTTATAATATTTATTCTCTCAAAATGTACAATCAGTGGTGTCTTTCCATCATTTAAAATTAAAAGTGATAATTTAATTGTAAGAAGTATATTACTGTTTATTAAGATAAATTTCTTCTGAAAACTCTATAAAAATAGTATCATTCTAGAAATTGTGCTATTTATATAAGGAATTTTACTTTGCAACAAAAAAAATAATTGTTCTGAGGCATGACTGGAATTTAAATTGATCAAGTCATTTCTTTGAATGTAATTATTGAAAATTTGAAATAAATCTAAAGTTCCACTTAAAAATCTCATCTGTAAATCATAATTAATCTGCGTATGTAAATAAGATTAGTATTCAAGTTAGCTAATACAAATAGTAATTTTCTCTCTAAATGAATTTGCAAATTGCAAATAGCAAATCTGAAAATGAAACCCTATCTAGGAAAGTACTATTTGAAATTGAAATAGAATTCTGAACTTTGATAAGCTAATAGGATTGAAGCGAGAGGTAGAAGTTTTGATAATGACGTTTCCGTTGATAAAGTTTCGCGGCCTGTGGTTTGACAGTCTTTGCGATAACGTCAATATCTGTAGATTGGTAAAAGATATTAGTAAATTATGAAATTTGTTTCTGTAAAATGATTTACGAGGAGAGAACTCGAAATTATAAATGGACACACTTCTGAGACATTAATTAGCTTATCTAGTTCTATAATGAGTTGGAAAAAGGCCCTCGAGATATTGCAAATTATCATTGTTTGATGAATTTCCATGTTTCATCTGACTCATTTTGCTACCCACGTGATATCCGACACTGCCTGTTCAACCTAATTAGTTAATTAAACCAATCGATGCAGTATCATCGCGTGTAATCCTCGTAAACTTGACATATAATTTTCAAACACACGCAATCAAATTAAGCAATCAATCCGGCAAATGACTTCAATCTTATAATTCTATTACCAAGAACGGATTCTCGTTATGGTAGCATTTTTTAGGAATGGTTTAATGAATAAAAATTGAAGGTACAGAATGTACAAAATATAAAAGCAGCAAATTGTATGTGCTTTATGTGATAGCTATTTATTGATTGTGATTGATTTTCGAGATGAAAAATGAACACTGAATGACGTTAACGATGATGCAAATATTGTAAATAAAATTTTTCTTTCCCCTGATAAATTATAGTACATAATTATACTGAAATTATTCTGACATTTTCTCTTTTGCGCACTCCTCGTCTTACGAGTCATGTCCCTCGAGAAATCTTCCCTACGTAGTTTTGCTTCGTCTATCAAATTCCGATACGGTTAGTATCTTCGCCTAAACTTTCGAAATATTCGAACCAATATTCGTAAAATTTCAGGAGAGATTGTGAAATGAGTTGAACTAATTTCTCGAAGGGATAATGCGAGATAACAATTTTAATTCAGTTAAAAGTACTTCAATTCAATAATCTAAAATAAATTTCTATTGATATTTTTAGTCTAAGGATAAAAATCTCTGGAAATTTTACGAACTTGTAAATTGAGAAAAGGTTCAATTAATGGAATAGTTTATAATATGAAGAAGTATTTTTAATATCGTTTGTATTATAATCTGACATAACAATAACATAATTGGAACTTGCTAGGCAATGCATGTTAGTAATTAGAAGTAATGAAACACGTAATTATGAAATGCAATCAAACTCAAAGCGCCACACAGTCCACAACGTAGAAGAGAGAGACTCAATTTGAGGATGAAGAGTCTGAGTTTGGACTCTCCAGAAGGATCAGCTCATATTCGCCATCGTCCGCGAGATTATCATACTTCCGGTCATAGGGATTCGTACACACCACCACGGCGATCGGATAGTGGAAGTATCAGCAGATTATGTAAGTTTAGAGTACAGCATGACAAATTAAATATTTTATTGTGTTAAATGTTAAATATGATGCTAAACTTTCAACCTCTAAAGAAAAAGAATTAAATTTCGATAAAGAAGTTAAGGTATCAAGAACTACTTGTCAAATATCAAATATCAAAATTCTGTACGATTTATCAGGTAAGACTGTAGAATTTTAGTCTATTTTCAAAAACATTTTTCTCAACTATTTCCTCTGCAGAACTGCATGCTTTCAAAATTTAAAAAACATTGAAACACATGTTTTTCAGTGTTATTTAAAATTATGTGAGGTCGAATCATTAGTCAAAGACTTTCGTTCTCGAAGAGAGCAATTAATGTCCTCTTCCTTCATGTTTGTAACTCACCAATCTTCCAACTAGCCACTGACCCACTTTCATCCAAAATTAGCAACTTAATCACAATCAAATTATTCAACATATTTTATATGTATACGACCTTCAAAATAACAAGACTGAAGGGATTAGGCAACTCTAGCAGTGTATTTTTATTATTTCATGGATTCGCTGGAAAAAAATCCCAAGATATTTTTTTTCCACTACTAGAGTGGCCTAACGTGTTTGTTGGACTTGAGTAGTTTTGAATATTTTAATTCAACTTGATGATAAAAACAAAGTATGTATTAAAGAAATTAATGATTATAGGATAGAAGTAGACTAGATCTAAGGGATTTGAAATAATAATAATTAAGCGGGAGATTTAGTTTTCTTTTTTAACTTTAGACCACGTTAACGTATTCTATTGTTTTTTTTTCGTTTTTGATACATTAATAGGAAACTGAGTCGATTTCTGTTTCTATTTCAGCGCCCTGCAGTCCAGGTCAAGGGCATGGGGTTCACAAACACTTGAGGGGAACAATAAGAATGTCTAGTGTGGAACTACCAGACGAGAATGAAAAATCCTATTCCTCGGCAAGCACCTCACCTTGTCCCTCGCCCCACACCAATAACCAAAATCACCTGAATCCACCTGGGAAACGTGTCTTACCGCCAAACAATCTCTACGTAGTCTTATACAACTTTGAAGCTAGACATCGGGACGAGTTAGACTTAAAGTGAGATTTGCTTTCATAGATGTGTCATTTCATTATTTCATTTGATGCTTTCAATTTTTTTCTCTCATAAAAATTAGTGCTTTCGAATTTAGATGTTTTAGAAACTAGATTTTTAAATATTAAAAACTCTTTATTTACTTATGTAACTTATTCTTCATTTTCTCATTTTTACCTTTCGGGAACAATTTTAAAATTGTTAATCTTTTTTTGTACTTCCAAAATGTATAATTATTAATTATCTTTTACTTTTGAGTGGCGCAAAAACAATGTTTATAACAATTTAACTCCTCTTGCATGGTGCCCAATTTGGATACCCATTTAACAAAAATTTCTTCTTGCTTGAAATTCTAGTTATTATTTATATTCCTTTTAATTTCTGTGTTTTCTACTTTGAAGCAAAATCTTTGAAGTTAATCTGAAAATCTGAAATATTCAAGAGAGTTCCAGCATTGAGGAAAATGTTAATTTTCTGAAACAGTATGAGTTTGTGTTAGGTTTGAACTTATTGAAGGGTTTAACTTTGTAGGAAAGCCACAAGCATTAATCAAGATTTTACCGAAATAAGCTTCACCACCTGACACCTATTATATTCTCGTATTAAAGTACGATTTATGAATGTTACAGAGCTGGTTACAAAGTTTCGGTGATCGACAAGTCGGAAAAGGATTGGTGGAAGGGGAAGTGTTTAAGTGGTCGGGTTGGTTATTTTCCCAGTGCTTATGTGATGAGAGTCGATCCTGGTCAAAAATCTCTCCAAGTTGCTAAGAATTTACAACTTTCTGACCAGATTACTCTCTTACGAGATCAGGTACCTAAATAAAAATTCATTACAGAAATAAAGATATTAATTATAGTTCTAATCCTCATCTTTCCTACAGATGTGTCTAAATATTTAAATATATGATTTTTCTAATATTAATATTGATTTTAAAGGGGATGCAAAGCTGTTCAAATCTTTTATTTCGCCACTCCATCAATTATTCATAAATTCCCCTCTGATGTCATGTCATATCTTGTCATGTCAATCATTCTCATGTTAAATTCCTGAATTTTTTCCAAGAAAACAAAATCTGTGTAGATATTTATTCAATAAAATTATATTACTGGTAGAAATGTCCAGGTCAAATTTGTGATTAAACAACATTTTTGGACGTAAATATCTTTGTTTAATACCTTTGTTGTAGATCGTGTTGCAAGTGGGTGAAGAGGTTGATGGAGTGGCTATGGTGAGATTTGCCAGTGATGTTCATTCCTCAGAGCAGAGTTCGAATGAAGGAGAAGTAAATTTCATGGAAACACTTTGTCCTCTAAAATTCCTGCAGGAAGTGTGACAGCAGCCTTTCGAAGAAGGAAAACGTCGCTACCGAATTCCCCGTCAAGGTTGGGTTCCAATTTTAGAATCATGTGAGGATCTATCACGCCCCACGTCATCAACATCCAGCAATCAAACTGGAGAAATCATCGTTTGCGATTTTACGAAAAGTGGCAACTGGTCCTCGGTTCGAATCTCACGAGCCATAGTCTTTCGGACTTCTCCCGAAATTGGTCAATATTCGGGAAAACGGAAGCAAAACTCCGCTTCCAATCATCGGAATACTTCCGAAAAATACTACGATTGTTTCCAGTGTGCCGAACAGTGTCGACACCTCTCATTGAAAAACAATTACAATTACAACAGCTCTAATAAGAACTCTAATAAGGATTCTAATAAAAACTCGCATAACTCTAATAAGAATTCTTATAATTCTAATAAGAATACTTATAAGTCTAATAAGAATTCTTATAAATCTAACAAGAACTCTTATAATAATTCCAATAAAAATTCTTGTAATAACTCTAATCAGAAGTCCTTTAACAATTTCAATAATAATTCTAACAAGAACAACAATGTCAGCAAGAGTACCAAAAGCACTAGTAATAATTCTAAAAAGATCAACGATATCCTGAATGGAAGGAAGAGCTACTTCCAGCAGAAGAAAAATATCGAGAACAATGAGATATCTCTGATAAAAGAGAAGGTTCTGAAATCAATTTCCAATTGTCAAGTTTCAAATTACGAAATTTCAAAGCATCAATTTCCGAAAAACCAGATGTCCAACTACCAGATTTCGAATAATCAGATGCTGAATAATCGGGTCTCTAACTACCAAATTTCGAATCAATCAACCCCTGCAAAGAAGAGATCTTCGTTGGCGAGACCTGTTAAAATTTATGACTCATTTACCCCATCGAAATGGATGATGGGCAATGATAGTGTTTATCCATTGGAAGAATTTGAAGATTTAGAGCAATTTGAGAATCATCAGCGTGATGAACATGATCAATTTGGAGGTCGACAACAATTTGGAGACCGACAACAGTTTGAAGATCGACATCAATTTGAAGGTCGACAACAGTTTGAAGATCGAGAGCAATTTGAAGGCCTGCATCAGCATGAGCATCAGCATCAACATCAAAATCTGGAGCCTAATTCAAGTCGTGCCTACCTCGAAGCTCGAGACGAAGACGCTGATTGGCCTATCAGATTACGACTCGAAGAGCTGCTTGCTACTCAAAACAAAAGGAAAAAACGAAAGAGTATTGTTACCATAAGGAAGAGCAAGATCATCAAGACAGATACAGGCAAGAATAGCTTCAAGGACACTGAGAGGCTACTCAAGGTACTTAGCAAACACGTGGACCAAGATAGTAGATACAACGTCAAACGATGCTGCGTCATGTAGGACGTTGCACAAGAAGGTGTTTCTCAATTTCAAGAACGTGGAATCCCTCAGCCGCGTTCCAATTCCTCCCAGAAGCTTGGCATCATGTCAAGGTCAATGGCCCTGGTCACAACAGACACCAAATTGTGTCAAATGACTAATGGTTGTTAGATACTTCCAATTTTATTCAAGATCTTTAAGAATGGAGGGACTCTGGAATAAGTAATTTGAAACGTTTCTTAAAGAATATTCTAGTAAAATGGAGGCTACATATATTCTATTAATATAAATGTATGCAAAAGAAAATCTTGCAATTTAAATATCGCGCCATTGCGAAGAAAGAATTGAGTGTTATGTTTAAATGTGGTATTAGAGTTCTTTAGAAGTGAATAGTCAGCACGATCATGTTGAATTTAGGAAAATAAATTTACATATGAATAGTATATTATATAGTCTCCAATATACAATATGCAAAAATTTTATTTTCAAACTGATTCCATTTTATGATGGACACTAGTTATTGTAGTGTGAAACTTGATAACAGAGTAGTAATAATAACCTTGGAAGTTAACTTATTACAAAACCGTTGTGTGATTTGTTTCGTTTTAAAATTTCTATTCAAGTTGTTAGTTGCAGAACTATTTATGGAAACATGAAGAAACATAAAACATGAAATATGAAACATGTAATCTGAGTTTGTAGTAAAGATTCTAAGGGTGGCTCAGAAATATTAATTTAAATTATATTATTTATCGATATTAAATAAGAACAATTTTTCGGTGACAAATTATATTTTTAATAAATATATTTAGTTAGTATTTTTTATTCTTTAATTTCTATATTATTTATGATATAAAATATATAAAAAATTATTAAAATAATTCTGGAATGACCCTAATAATTGTAATATTACCTAAACTTGTGAAAACTTAGTTTTACAATTTGTGACCCTCATGGCCCTAATTACCTTCAAAAAGTCTGTTTTGCAATTTTGTATCTCATAAATTCGCAAAATTTCCAAAAGATATAGAATTCGTTACAGTAATTGTTATCTGAGACCTTTTTTCCTCGCAAGATAATTATTTCTAAAGAATATTGAATTTATAAACTCTTACTTCTTTTTCTACTTCGATCATATTCACCAGAATTTTAAATCTAACAATAAAATTCTAAATCCAAATTATTAACTCACATAAGAAATATTACTGAGAACAGTTCCAATCTTCCAACCGTTTTTAAACAATAATTTACAAGTCAAAAATAATGCGTATAAAACTAAGGAATTCCAGTAATAAATTCTTAAAGATTACAATCATCGTTATAAAATTCTGATAACATAGAAAATAACTGCAGGTTAAGAAAATTTTCATGAAATAAAATTTCAAAATAGGATCTTAAGTAAAAAAAAAAACCATCCGTGTTCGCACGCGCTTTACTTTGTACTCTAATTATTTATCGGATAAGGATGAAGCAAAAAAAGTATCTATAATTAATTATAATTGCGATTATAATTAATTATACATTTAAATACAATTACGAACAATTTTTCAGTGAAATGGTCCTAAAAAATTCCCTCAACCAAATTGTTAAAAGATAAGATGTCCTTGAACTTAAATTAGATTGAAATAAAATATAGATGTTGTGCCATGTATATCGTACCTGAAAAAAGCAGAAGTTGCTTTCGGTTCGAATTCGAACGCGGCATTAGTCTTTTTTTTTAATTTTATGCAGATGCCTTAAACCTGCTGTACTTAAGAATTAGCTTTACTTGTTCTGAGTTCAGAAAATGACTTTTAGAACTTAAAATCCAAAAAGAAATGTTAATCTAGTCAAATATTTATTATCACAGTTTATTATAGAGTTTTAAATTATTAAATATAAAACTTCAATTAAAAACAAAATTAGATCACATTTATTAATTGAAAAAACTTCCCATAATACTTGATACGACCTTCAAACCTCGATGGTATTGATTGTCTCTAAAACTACTTTAGCCTATAATCTAGAAGAGTTGAGCGATGTGTCATAGAGAAATTATAAAGTACTACCACGACCAAAATTATTAGGCACGCAAAAAATTAATTTAACTCCAAGTTAATTATAATTATTTGTCTGTTTTACGGTGACAAAGACTGCCTAATATTTTTGGCCAATGCTACAAGACTCCTAATTTTCTCTACTTGCCGAATTACTATTTCGTGTGTGCCACAGCCTAATTAATGCAGAAAAACCGTCCTCTCTATACAACTACAAAACTCTAAGATCATTAATTTTTACTCGGCTAAAACTACAAATATTCTAAATAATTAAAAATTTTTTCTGAAATATATAAATGGAAATTTTACTGAAGGTTGAACTAAGCTCATAAAATTGGAAATATAATAATTGACCTTGTAGTCTATCAGGACCACCAACAGGTCTTTTTATTTCGATGCATTTCATCGACTTCAATGTATTGTATTTAATTTAACAAATATTCTATTAGCAATTATATGATTAATTATAATATTCTTTAATAATCTAATATTTTATCAATTATTATTATAGAAAGGCATTTTCGTCTCCTATTTCCACATCTTGATTAATTCAAGCCTTCCAGATGCGTTGCTTTCCTACAACTTCAGCTCCAACTTGAGTAATGCTTTTATCTTATTTTTCACTCTCATCTCTCTTCAAACCTTCTAATCTACATTTTCCCTTCTTCCCTAATCAATTTCCCAAAAATAAAAAATTGCTATCTAAAGTGAAGCAAGAGTATTCCTAATTAATTAAACTTCCACATCCTAGAACTCAATTATTTTTCTAATTATAATTAATTAATTTTCTATTATAGTAAATTAAATAAGTTTCCATAAAATTACTCCACTTTAGATAGCATCATTTAATTATAAATTTTGAAAGAAAAAATGTAGCGTCGTCTGTTGGCAAAATATGTATACGAGTGCCCTTGTCTTGTTAAAGTGTATATCGTAATTGTACCATAAAGCTATTCCAAGTACCACGCCCAGTATTTTTAAGTATTAACGGGTAATAAGAAAATACCCGGATTCAATGAAAAAAATCATTGTACAAAACTCTGCAAATTAATTACTTAATTAATTTGCAAGCTTTTGTATTAATTAATTTGAATGAATCTCCTCGAAGTCCTGCAATAGTAAAACGTGCCTACAAAAGCCTAATAAATAAATAAATAGAATTTATGTGTGTATCGCATTTATCACAAATAGTTCGTCTTTTCAGAAAGTACTCGTAACTGAATAATCTTGTAATTACAATAATAATTTATAAGATTATTATACCAGAAGGTAGCAACAATTATCTACCTTCGTCCTCAAAATTCTAATTCTCGTTACAACTATAATGCACTTTATATTGTTAGTGAATTTTAAATAAATAAATATATTTTACCGTGCTTAGACTCCGAGGAGATATTGATGTAATTAATTTAAAAATCGATGATAAGAACATGATTGCACTTTGAACTTTTCTTCTTTACTTTTTCGTGAAAAAAAAATTAAATTCGGAAAAAATGTCTGAGCTGCAAAAATGTTTAATCCGAAGAAAATACTTAAGACATAGATGTAACGCCCTACTTAAAATGATAGCTGATAAGTCGGGTCACGTCTTATTTAGCAGATGTTTTCATCGCAAGGAACATTATCGTTTAGGAGATTAACATATTAAATTTGTACAACTTATTTGCCAAGAAAGATTAAAAAACGCACTTGAGTGATTCAAGAATTATCCCTGAATATATAATATATCTCAAAAATAATTATATATAATATACATATGTAGCAATATTGTACAATTTGTAATTTAATCTTTAATCTAGTTATTTCCATTCATAAAAGATTTTTTATCTCATTATGTATTTCTTGTAATTTTTTGTTTAATTTGTCGTTTTTTGATGTAGACTTTCCTGGAGAAAGTTCAGATGCAGTTAACTTTTGAAAAATTTCATCTTTTGTGGCAAATAAACTCTGTAAGAGAAAAATAGTTATAAAAAATAGTTAAAAAACTGTAAGTGTAAAATAATCTAAGAAAAGTAAATGTGACATTAACAAGTATAGTTAATTTAATCTATTGAGATCTCACCGCAAAAGTCTGACGTTCAATCTGCTTAAATGGCTGAGCCGTCGAGAGTCGTTTTTCTCTTCTAGCGTTTGATATATTTTATCGAGTCTAGTCCCTTTTAAAGAGAGAAGAGATCTTTGGTATATATACACCCAAACGAATGTGTTTAACCAAACCATAGACTGCACGAAATATATTATGTATATAACATAACGATTTTTATTCTCTACACCTGTCCTCTAAAATTAATATTTTTTTAATTGTGGTTTTGGATTCTGTTGAAATTCAAATTAATTTAAAAAATCAATGTGTCTTTGGATAAGGTAACTTTTATTACAATAATGGTTCATTATTTATTCCTGTAAAGGCTAACATTACATTTTTCTCGGTATAAAAGGACCTCATACTCACATTCCTTAAGCTAAATGACGAAATAAAATACAATTTAAATCTCTTATCAGAAATCTCTAGAAAAATTATACCTTCCAAAATTTGAATCTTGTGATAAATACGGATGATCGATGAAAACTTCAGAAACTAGGTTTACAACTTGAATTTGGCAGACCTGAGGATTGGGAACTTATCTCCATTGCAAATTCCTCGGAAGTCATCCAAAGAGAGTTCATAAATTGCGACTCCACCAAGTCCTTTGGATTTGGCATAGAGAGCTTTGTTTCCTGCTGTATCAGGATCTTCATAACCAACCCAAATTCCTTCCTCGCCAGTTTGGTCGTTGTACTTTTTGTAAGCGTAGGTTCCGTATTTTTTTGAGGGATCGCCTACACGTCTCAGCCGATCTACAGCGCTTTCTATTGTTCGGGAACAAATTTCGGCGTAAGAAAGAACTCCAGGAATGTGAGTATGAGGTCCTTCTGCTCCTGCACCATCAGCGTGAAGTGGAGGAACTCCAGCAACTTCACTATCTGCTGTTAGTTTCCAAGTGCGACCAAAAGTGGGAATTCCAATCACGATTTTGCCACCTGGGGTTCCGTTCTCCAACCAGTATCTGAAAATTTAAATTGTAAGGTATTTTTATTCAAATTCTTCTTTAAATTTTAATAAAGTACTACAATTGAGAAAATATTATTTATATCTGCGATTGAGCAATGAAGGTATTTTTTATCTAAATAAATTCCAGAAATATAAAAACAGTAAGAAAAGACCTTGGAATCTTACGCAATTTTCTAAAGCAGGAAAAAATATATTTCCTTATTATCACTTCAATGAAAGTATAAAAATAGGTATCATAGAATATCCTGCTTAGAATACAAAATTCCAAGATCATTTAAAAATGGAAAAATTTGTGAATTATTCGAACCTTGTTTGATAATCGATATTATCATCAGGAACTCGTCCATAACTTTCATAAATTGGAGATGGGTAATCAGCCTCTTTCGGATTACGTTCAGGATTTTTCTGGTCGAAAGTCATTAAGTGGACAGCATCGAGATTTGGTGACAAAAGTCGGGCATCGTAGTAAACTAAAAAGAAGTAAGTATAAAGATTAATAATTTTTTTTTAAAGTATTTTATTTTTTGAATTTGGTCAATAAAACCTAATTAATAAGAACTTACTGCTGGAATTGATGTGGGGCAAAACGGTGAGTGTAAGTGCTTTATTCCTGTTTCTGAGTTGAGTCTTCAAATCACGAACCAGAATTGTGAATCCATCACGATGTTCTTGTTCTTTGTCATCCTTGAATTTTCCATAACCGAAAGTCTTTTTGATTCCGTGCCAAATTGAGCTGAAGGTTCCACGATTCTTCTTTACCTTAACTGGTGGAAACTGCCATCCCAAATCAATTCCATCGAATTCATAATCAGAAAGAAGACGACCAATCGAATTGATGAACTTGGTCCTTGCTTCGGAAGTCTCGGTCTATTCAAATAAAATTCAAATTCAAATAAAATTGACAAAAATCAGAATATTAACAAATTAATTTATCATAACAGTTATAGTAATTCTTTTATTTTCAATCTTAATAAACAGCTGCTGATGCCAAGAAAGATAAACAAAATTTTGTTATTAATATATGGAATATGACTCACGAATATGTGTGATCTACTTATTATGTGAATAATTGCGTCTAAGCTCTTTATTTCTTTCTTGGTTCTTATCCCCTTTTTTATGACATCACAATGACTTTATCATGACCCGTAAAAGATTCTTTAGTGAAAAACAAATACAACTTTTATTTAAATGAAAAATATCATAATCGAAATTATTTCTACAGAAATTTTCATATATTATTATATTTTTAATTAAAAAATATGCCTACTTACAGCAGTGAGGTATTTATGAGTTTCTTCATAAGGGTCAGCATTTCCACCGATTCCAAGATAAATTTTCAGATCAGGGAAATTCCTTTTCATTTGGGTCACCAATCTGTAGAAAGCATATCCAGCACCTGTGTCCAAACTTGGGTTCAAAGGTACCACCTCAAATGAATTGGGATCAATTCCAGCGAATCCATAAATTAGATGTGTACACATGGACAAAGCTGGTCGAAGGTCTTCTACTTGGAACTTGCCAGGTCCTTGAAAAGAGAAAATCGAGATAAATACCCACAAATATTTGATTACAGACACTGTATAGATATATTCAATTCAAATTTCAATCTACATATATTGAGTCATCACGATTGATATTCTTTTTTAAGAGACGATTACATTCAGTGTTGAACATGCAAATTTCTAATCGAACTGGTTTTTGAATGGAATGGAACTTTAAACTCTTTTGACTCTGAAAGATTTTTTTATTCAGAATCATTGTGTCTTTGTTGCAAATTTATTTATAAATTTATATATAGAAAAGGAAATATAGCAATATGATCTCACCTTGTCTCTCGAAGGACGTGGAGTTCCAGTAGCAAACTACTTTGTTATGCTCATGAGGATCTACAGCATCTACAACTCTGTCATTGCGACCTAATGCTAATAAGAGCCAAACGGCTAACGTTGAAAATACAAACAGTTTCATCTTCACAGCCTAAAACATAAAGTATTCAAATATATTTATCCAATAGGAGATACATTTAATTGTTAGAAATTGTAATAAAATAAATGTTCATCAAAACATAAAATATTTTCTTTGAACTTCTACTATTTCTTCAGGGTGATTCAATTTTAAATCCATTAATTTATATAAAATATAATTTTAATCGTAAAATTAATTGTTAGACAATTATAAATATAAAAAATGATTTTTAATTTCAGGAGGAATTATAAATAATGATGGTCAACAATAAGTCACCTTACCTTCGAAGCTGAAAGATCACGACTGCTGAGTCGTTGAGATCGTCGAGAACTTGATATGTTTGCCTCGTTCTCCACATTGGTAGTGGGGTTGGATAATAATTACGTCATCATATTTCTCTTGCAAATGATACTTGTATTATCACATGATTCACTGTATATTTTTCTAACATTTTGCATTTTTAAGATTAATAATTAACATTATAATATAGTTAAGACTATATAAGTCTTTTTAATAATTCGATTATAAGAGCTATTTATCTTCCAAGAAGTCTTTCAGTTTGAATTTTTTTCTAACGTTAATTCTATTTAATTTTAACTTTATTATAGATGTTAAAAGAATATTTCTTGGAAATATTGATAATTATATAGTTAAAATTAAAATACTTTTTATTTCAGTAAACAGGAACTTCATATTTCAGTATATTCAGTGATTCGAAGAAAATGATCGTATTAATTAATCGATGTGCATTGACTTATAAACTTATAATAAATAACTCATGAACTTTTCATCGAGGTTATCACCTCTCGTTTGTTAGGCCGGGATTTCCAAGTGGATCTCCAAGTCAACCACGATCAGAAGTTAATAGCACAAACATACTTTGAAGTTTAGTAAATTCCACTTTGTGAAATTATGAAGGAGATTGTATACAATCAATTAAACGTCGGAAGAATCAATTTGATTCAATTGAAGAGCTTAATTTTTAACTCGGAAATAAAAAAAAAAGCTCTTATTTAGTAGAAAAGTGGAAATTGATTTGCTATTTCCATATAGAAACTCTCAAATTATTCTAGGTATTATCATTAATATTAATTAATTGATTGAAATATAATTTAATTAATTTTAAATTGGGAACAGTTTAGACCTTCTTAGAAGTTCATTTGAACAAATTTATGTTTATGTGTCTCGATCGACTATATTATCCAGAGGTCGAAGGTCCTCATTGACACATTAAACTAGTTTTTGTTCCTTTGAAATAGGTGCACACATAAAGCCTTCTTTCTGACATCATCTCTACTTTAGAATGAAAGAATACCCACGCTTTGTCAATTACCTTGTTACTTCGGTCAGTTCGCAAATTCATATGACATTAAATAATTTACACTCTATCTACGACTTAGTATGTCAATGTGAAGTCTTAAGTATAAAAACCAACTGGTTCTGAAATTTAATCTTGATTGTAAATATTAATAGCGCTTGTTATTCAGTACTTAATTTTCTATTTATTATAGAGTTATTTTTAAAAATTTATTAATCAATGGCAAGTCCCTGACCGTGATCATTGGCAAACCAATAAAGTCAGAACAGTCATTGAAATTTATAGTCCTTTAGTCAAGGTTCTGTAACTAAAAGTTGACCATGACATCTATGGAGATTGAAGATCCATCAATTCATTCCACAATCTAAATATTGGGAAGAAACCTAAAATACTATAAAATTATTGAATACTTTTCCTATAAACCTATTATTTATTGGTATAATTTATTTTCCATTATAATAAATAATTTAAAGGTCCTCTCTCTACATTAAAAATTCTTAATTAAAAGAAATTAATTATTACACAGTAAATTCCCGCTTTTCCTTGTCCAGTGTCTCTCCAGCAATTTTAAAAATATTTTAAGCCAGGAGATATTTTATGTCCACTAAAAAATTACATAAGAGAGAAAAAATTGCTTCCTTCCTTTTGTTATTCCAAAACTAACACATAATTCTTGAAAGTAATCCTTGCAACAATATTTGTTTACAGATGTTTCTAGAAAAATTTAATCAAATCAGAACGCTTTCTGAATTATGAATCATAGATGCAATGCTGGGTTAACAAACGTCGTGAGAATGAAAAAGAAACATTTAATCATAATTTATTACGTAGAACATTTACGATCTCATGTCGAAGTGTATTGCTGCAAACTCAGAAGTTATGAGAATTGCTTCTCAGAATGAATAAAACTAGTTCTAACTTTGTTCGACTATTACATAACAAACGAGCTTGTCATGAAAATAACAAAGTATAAGAAAAAGTTCACAACCTTTTAGAGTTAGAATAAAAATATCGTTTTAAATTAATTTAGTTAATACAAATCTGAAGGGAAAATTATTATTCCTTTTCAAGCATTATCAAAATCTTCTACAATTCCCCATAATTTGACCTTTGTTATTCTATCATTAATTTTATATTCTCCAGTTTCCCCAAATTAAAGAGGCCATCGTATCTAATCATATATTATTCTGACCCAATCATTTGACAAATGTAATTTTTTCAGGAGGCACTAGATTGTTTTAATCAGAAGTCTATCATCTATTATCTCTAGAAAATATTATTTCTAACAAAAATACAATAAATAGAAAACATAAATAATTTGTATCTGATTTTATAAATGTCATTTAACTGTGAAAATGAATAAAATCAAATCGTTATCACACATTTTATTATAAAACGAATGTTATGTACATTTGCATCGCAGTCATTTTCCTAAATCTATACAAATATTACACTATGTTCATAATAAATTCTTAAAATAAGTTGTAAGTCGTAATGCGAGTTTTTTGAAGTATTTCACATTTTCTAATCTTGGCTAAAAGTTTTTTTTCTCGCAAATCCACTTTAGAAAAGTGGGAATTAAGTTCAATGTACATTTCCTTTTTTAGAATATTCATTTAAGTCGTAATGCAATCTTTCTAATCACCGAAAATTTTAGGCTCGTCGGAAAAAAATATAAACGTCTTCAAAAAACAAATAAAGCAGTCTTAAATGATTATTATTATTTACAAAAAGTACATGATCGTTACGAGAAGAGAAGAGTTTCAATTTAAACTTTTCTCTTTTCCCAGTTTCATGATCTTCAAATAGTATCCAAACTCTTATTCATGTTTCTCGTGTTTTAAATTGTTGTTTGGATAATCCAACTGATCATCTTCATCTGAAAAAGACAAACCGAATAAATATTAACTACATATTTACAATAACATAATTTTGAAAAGTTTAGGTTCAAATTCCCTATGATTACTATTTAATCGCAATGTTAATTAAAAAATTACCTTCTCCTGCATCTTCTTCCTCTTCGATTCGTAGATCATTATTTTTAGGCTGCTGCTCTCTATAAAATTCATCGTTTTCGTACTGATCTTCTCCCATATCTGGACCTTGTTGAGCGACTCCCTCCATCCTACAAATAAAATTTTGTAATCAACAACCATGATCCCTATATAAGAATATAGAACAGCATTTTTATTACCAAAATATTATTTACCCAGCAAGTCTTTCTAGATGATTGGGTTCATCCCCAATTTCCTGAACTCCAGGTTGAACTCTAAGCCATCCTCCATTTCCTTGTCGATCACCAACTTGTCCCCCATGTCTATTTCCTGCTGGTTGGTGAGCCAACAAATCTAAATTTCCAATATCCAATTCCTTTGCCTTTTCCTTATTACTATTTTCCACAATAAGATCTTTCACTAAGGAATTTTGTTCAGCTCCCTGATTTCTTCTCTTTTCATCTCTCTTCTTTTCTTCATTTTCAAGTTTCGGATCCATTATTACAGGGATTGGTACCACACCAATTGGCAACTTTACTTTTGTTTTACCAGCAGTGAGGCTCGATTTTTCCGGAGAAACCGAAGCAACAGAAGCCTTTGTTAAACTTTCGAGATTTGACCCTGGAATGGAATTCACTGAATGCGTTGAAGTATTCTGAAAAAATACAAAAAGAAAATTCTTGAAGAAATTTCTCTTTGGCGTTAATTGTCAAGGTTGAAATTAAATTAGATAACACTGTTCTCCTTTACTCATTAAACTTGAAATTCTCGAATTTCTTGTACAATCACTTACCTCTATAAAAATACGAAAACACAGAATTTTGAATAGGCAATACATATTTTAAGGTTTAAACTCAAAGAGAAGATTTTCTAGACTAGAAATCACTCTACGAAATTATACCTCTATAAAATTAAACGAAATTATAAGCTATGAGAGCAATAGGAGCAAATTAAAGATTCAAAGCACATTAAATAAAAAACAAAAGAATCTTTAAGCACATGCCTTTTGCTAAAGAGACAACAATCACTAACACAGGAAACATCATCACGTAAATCTTAAAAAAATTCACTAGGAAGCCAATAAAAATTGTTTGAATTAGGGATTTTTCAGACATTAGTAAATTATAATTATCTATTGTCATGAAAAGAATCGATAGGGTTTATAAAAGCAAGTATGAAAAGTTAGGTGCGCAAGGGTGCAAGAAAAAATGCAAGCAAGTAAAAATAATAAGTTTCCTTTTATTAAATATAACAGTAAATAACACAGAAGAATTACAGACTCTAATAAAGTGTGTTAAAAACTATTTCACATAATGCACTAGAAGAAATTTGAAAGCCGAAACCAAAATATTACCTATATGTCAATTATAAAAATTCTAAAACTACTTAACACAATCAGTCGAGCTACGCGAATAATCTCCATACACACCTCGAGTGGTGTTTTTTTCTAAATAAAATCGAGGTTCTTTAGATTAAAATTCAGAAATCACAAAAGACTGACACACTGAAAAGAATTGCGAGCAGAAGAGAGAAAATGACACGGTGCTAGAAATTGCATGCAAGAAAATATTTTTTATAGCTAAGGTCATTCGGGCCCTTCGTTTGCATTAAACACACATTTCAAATTCTTTATGAAAATAGTTTTAAATATATAATCTCTTCTTACACTTCCTTAATATCTAATAATTCTAAAAATATAAGTCTCTTTTCAAAAGACACAATATTATACAATTTTCCCTATATAAAGTCTTTTCCAAAACGGAATGACATCAATAAAATCTAGACTTGACTATTCAACTTCTCATAAACTTTTAAATTCAATTCAATAAACTTCACAACTTCCTCCAGTCTCTCCAGAAACCGGAAGAAAATTTCTTATTTTAGGAGTGGCAATGTTTTCGGACCATGGAAATGCAAAGAACAAAATACAAATAAAAAATAATACTTTGAGCTTCTAAATATCGAGTAAATGAATTTTTTCGTTATGTTAACTGTATAGATTGCTACCTAATCTATTTATTTTCATAATAATCTCATTTTTGACAAATTATGTCATACAATCTAATTGATTATGTGAGTTAGAGAGGCAAGTTTTTAATGCTATTATTAATAATATTGAAATATATGAAAAATATGCGCTTGTTAGATATTTTATTTGAAACTTAATGTTTCAGCCATGGTCCAAAAAAATAGTAGCGCCAGCAGCCACACCTTTGAAATGAATGTATTAATTACTGCACCCTAATATCTATCATAGCTGTATTTATTTAGAACAGCGAGGTATTGATTGTAAAGTACTTTTAATTGGCAAGAATAGTTTTCCTCATTAATGTGCACCATCAAGAATACCAAGCACCTTTTCTTTCAAATCTTGCAGTTCGTCAACCTCGTTAGGACTTTCGATGTGTTCTCGATTATCAGAACGTGTTTCCTTATCACTTCTCTGAGGTTGAATCGGAACCAACTTAGGGCCAGTGGAAGATGATTTTTCGTTCGGTTTTCGCAAAACGTCACTACCCTGATTCGAAACCGGCTCTTCCGGTTGTGGAGGTTCTTCTCCTACATTTTCATTCCTTTTTTCTTTTTTTCGCAAATCTTCTTGGTATGGCATAGGCAAAGGCAAATTATTTTGCTGATCCTTAAGATCATTAGGACCAACAGGAACGATGTTTCCATCCCTCTGAGCAAAGCCAACATCGCTAATCTGCTCGTTTGGTAATCTACCGTCGTTTTTGTCGATTTTTTCGTTTTTCTCGTTTAAGGTATCCCCGATTGCTTGATGATCTCGTGGTGCTGGAAGGGGTGGTGGATTATCATCATCTTTGCTGGGACGACTTACCTGTTGCTGTTGTTGTTGAGATGGACGAACAACCTGGTCATTTGCACTATTCAGTCTCTTGTCTTGGTCTGGGTCTTCTTTTTGTTGCACAGCTGGATGATTTACTACGTAGTCGGAAGAGGTGATAGATTTCTAAAAGGGAAGAAAGATTTTAAATTATATTTTCAAATTTCAAACTACTCTAAAGCATTAAAAAAATTTCAACTTACTTTTGCCTGTTCCAGTTCCCTTTTGAGCTGAAAGACTTGCTTTTCTAAATGGAGTAAGGTGCCTTTTGAACTGACTGACTCCTTGACTAAATTATTGTACTCATCCTCAAGCTTCGTATAATTTTTCTGGATCGTGAGGTATTTTGTTTTTAAGTGCTCCATGGAGCTTTTCTTATCCTCTTGAGCCCTGCTGATTTCGCTACGAAGATCTTTCAATGTGGATTTTAGCCTATTGGTTTCTTCTTGAATGTCTTTGTTCTCGGATTGAAGAATATTGTATTTTTGTTGCATGGCGTTATACCTTTGCACAACTTCTACATTATCTTTGTCTTTGTCTCTAAGGGACTTTTCTCTAGAGTTTCGTTGCTCAAGTTCCTGTTTCAAGACCTGATTCGCGTTTTTCTCCTCTTGCAAGGACTTCTCGAGACGAACTTTGTACTCGTAGATTACTGGAAAAAATATTCATTTTAAATTATAAGAACTTTTTAAATTATATATTATCTTGGAAAGCTTACAATTGGAAATTAGTGGTCAATTTTCATGTGACAAACCTTGTAGTTGAGCAGCTAGTGCTTCTTGCTGATGTGCACATTGCACATGTAATTCGTGAAGCTTGGTCATTTCAATTGAACAAGCCCGGTAGAGATATACAAAAATTACAAAAAGTATTAGACAACCGCCGTAAACAGCCAGGCGGCCAGCTCGGCCCCTGCCCAGTCGAGAGCCGCTCATCTCTGCAAAAAAAAAAACAAATTATTAGCATAAATGACGTTGAAAGTATTTAAAGAAGTAAATATATGGGCAAGGTCAGGTATCTAGATAAGAAATTAATATTCTATAATCCCGTTGAAACTTCAGCTTAAATTTCTTCTTGCTTAAAAACAATGGATTGGAAAAGGTAAGTTTTCGACAAATATTACTGTAATCTAAACATATAATGATTAGATTTTAATAGCAATTGAGCACCACTGTAAACACGATTTCTATACCTATACAGGTCAATTTTAAGAGAGAGTCGAGGAAGCCTGTCTTGAAACAAGATTCGTTCAACAAGGTCGTGACGAATTTATCGTGATTCTCCGCAGGGTTTTTATGATTCAAAAATTTTTTTTTAATTTAACTGAAGAAAAGATTCCTAGTTTATATTTATCACATGTATAAGGTTCTGTAATCTGGTTTTAAATACTTTTAATCTGAAAAAAGAAGATGAAATAGGTTGTAAAGATTATCCTAAAGGTAAAGTCGCAGAAATATGAACCTTTGTACATATTTAAATCATGAACGTGAAACAAGACTGGATAAAAGTTCCTAAGCTTCTGCTGAGCTTCAATAAAGACGTCCTGCCACGTCTTCTTGCCTTAAGCGATATTAAAAAATTTAAAGTACTAAGTTTCGTAAAGTAAGTCTACTCTTATTACATTTTAATTAACAGCTGAATAGAAGACTCCGCTAATTTTTCATTATTTAATATGTATAAACTATGAATCTACCTAAATCTCTTTTAGAATTCGAGTGAAAATATAACTAACAATTTATAGATAGTATTTTCCAGTTATAGATCTGTGAATATAAAATTAACTCAGAGTTGTGAACTAGTTTTATTTCTATTCCAAATGACCTTCGAATATAGACTAAACGGTTGGAATTTATTAGACGTTTATAATAATCAATTGAAATTTCGCAGATCTAAATAAAACATTCCAATGATAATCAATGCCTTTGTTTTACAGTTTCATACAATTTGTAAACTAAAATAAAAAAATGCTTCTTGCAGCTTCGAAAAATATTTTGTAGATTTAATTAAAAGGAAAAATCAATTTAATCCAGCTTTGATTAAAAAAAAATCATCTATCAAGACCTTTTTTTTTAAATATTTTCATTATTTCCACTGGAGGCTTTCAATTTAACTCTGGGCATTCACATACATATCTTAAATGGTCAAATAAATGCATGTGAATTGTTCACATGCGCTTCTATTATACAATGTTCATTGTGCATAGAACAAGCCATTGATTGAATACACTTTTAAAGTCTTTTCTTTCGCTTTCATACATAAAAATTCATTTTAGTCGACATTTATACACTATAGGAACGCATTGAATAACGATTCGAGTAAAATAAATCTTTTACATAATTATGTTTAATTATCAATCTTCAGTATTCAAAATGAAACCCATTTCAATGAATTCCATTCCCTAAAAAAATTAATTTTTACTAACATGTTATTGAAGTGCTAAAAATAAAGTAACTAACTAAATAAATAAAGTGACTAAAGTGTAATTAAAATGTAAGTAACATTAAAATAATTGAATATTTTATGTACTTATAAGAAATCCAGGCTTCTTCGATAGTGAAAGTCTTAATGATCGAGCGTCCTTCAAAGAAAATCTGATATCCAGGAATTCCAGGATTGAGAATGTGTGAATCAGACGCATAGAAAAGTTTACAATTTACTGGCTTGATGATTATTCTCTGATTATAATTATTCTATGCATAACTCGCTTCTTTTACTGTAAAAACATTTAATTTCATCTAAAAGACTTTACCGATCTAATTCTTCTTAAAAAAAAAACCGTGAAGTATAATTTCAAATATTCAAATAAGATAGAAGTCCATTCATCATCTACGTTAATCAACGCTCATATAACTGCGTTTGTAACGGTCAGCATTCTTGCCTCATCAAAGAAAATCCAATGTAAAACATCTTCAAGCCTCTAAATTACATCCCACTTTATTAAAATTAATAATTATTATTACTGATATCACCCCAGAAAAAATGTAAATGATACAAGTATTAATGAATCTAAGTAAAAACAAGTTCTTTTCAGAAAAGAATTTTCTATAAAAGTTTTAAATTTTCCTTGACTCTGAGAGTCAAAGAATTAAAAAAAATATTAATAAAATATTGTCAAGGTTCAAATGACGAAACAATAAAGGAAATTCTGTTCTAAAAAGATTTCAATTTCATTGTACCATAAAATAATGGGGTAACGAATGCTTTATTGCTTTGTAAAAAAGTTTACAACCGATCAAAGAAAAGCAGCACGGGTAAAAGTGTAAACAGAAGTAAAGTGTAATCCGTACAGTGATGCTCAATCTGTTTACAGTTATTAGAATACATATTGTTTTACAAAAACATTTCACAAAAAGATGCAGCAACTGCATTTGAGTTCACTGACTTTTCTGGGCACGCGCATAATGATATAGTTTGTGTATAATACATCTGTGTTGGTAATTGTGAACATGACGTATACCGACATGACATCACAAGTAAATGCCACAAAATTGTATTGTATTGTGTTCCATAAGTCACATTCATAAATGAAAAACTAAAAAAATACCTGCATTGCTGGTGCACCCACACTAATTTTTTTTTACATTCATACTTGAAAAAAACGTGAATAATATACATAAAGTTGCTTTGCGAGACAATAGAGGAGAAAGAAGACAAAAATTTAAAAAAAAAAACAGTATTGTTTCGGGAGAATCCTATATTTTCAACTATATTTTCTAAAGGATTCGCAAATTTTTTGCTTATTGCAATTGGGAACAAGTCATTCTCTAGGAAGTGATGTTTAAACATTTTTAAATGTGAAATACTCTAATTGGTATAACATGTTTTAATAATATAATATAAAATATTATAATTTGAAAAAAATACAATGAACATTGCTGAAACATTAAAATAAACAAAGATGCTGTTAAATATAGTGAATATATAAATACATATAGAGCGCGCGCAATTATCTAGTTACTTTTTAAATGCAATTAATAATTCACTAAACATCTACATAAACAATCACTAAAAATTGTTTTTAAACAATATTCTCAGCTCTAAACTCAAGAGATTAAACATTTGCATGGATTTAAACATCTTCTTTGTATTTCGGATACAATTTTAGGTCGAATTCTGCTAAAAAAATCCCACATTTAAAATCCCTGGACTCGTTACAAAAAGATTATTAATATTTCTTCCCATTACATTATTTTTTCTCTTCCCATCGCAAATTACCATTCTTAAACTGAACTCTTCCAAAAAATTGCAGTGTCTTCTTTTGCAGTATTTCTTCAAAGAAATCAACATCTAACGTTTTAATTTCTGCACATAGTAAAATGAGTTATTTTCCTATAAAAAATTAAGAGATATAATAAAACAAACGAATGACAGGAGTTTACCTCGTGGCCAAGAAAGGTGTCTATTCTCAGCTCTTCATTTTCGGACCGCTTCTTGCAATGCCAATCCGCTTTCTCCAAAAGAATGGTGAAAAGACGACCAGGAACGAAGAACAGAAATTGGTCGTTTTTCAAATGCACTTCGTCGTCGAAACGACGTAATTTAAATTAAAAACACTCCACTATTCACTAGTCACTAGTCTATTTTTTAAAACTCTGCCTGAGATTGTTGTATTCGGATCGAATCGAGATGAACTGAACACAGGTTAGAAAAGTTAGACTTCGAGTTTGCGTAGTTTAACAATTTCGAGACGCTGCCTTAAGCAGGCTTGCCAATAGATTTTAAATTTCCCGCTATAAGTTCCTTCTAAAAGTTCGTATTTATTCATATAAAAAAATTAAAATAATACTCAAAAAAAAATAAGCTCATCCTCCGAGACAAATATATTGACCAGCACTTTCATGCAGTTTTCAAATCTTCAAAAAATAAGCTTGCGAAAATTATTTTCAGCGTTGAAAATAATTTTATAAAAGTGTGTTGACTCCACCGGGTACTTAAATTAAATCTGAGGTATTTTAAACCGGAAATTACAATATCTTGTAAATGATGATCTAAGTTTGCTAAAGAATTGTTAAATACTGTTAAATAGATGATCTTTTGGTGTTTTAATAATTGGGCTTGTTTTTGATGTTCAGATTTTCAAATTTAATACAATTTTCTTCATAATTTATATTCCCTCGGTTGGCAGTGCCACGATTCCGAGTGCTTCAGGTATTGACCAATGAGGATTGCCCACTGACGAAGAGTTTGATGCCAACCTGACCGGGAAAGTCCCTAATATCTCTCATTGGTACCTGAGGTTCTCATTTGACATTGATTCAATTTTTTGTTAAACTGTTATGTAGAAATAGAATCAGATTTGGAAAATTTTACAGTATATTGATAAAATTGAGTGTCCTAAATTTGGCAGTTAAAATCGTTAATAATAATATTATTATTATTATTTTCTTTTATAATGTCAATTTTGAATATTATTATTAATAACATTAATATTCAAGTTATTCATTAAATTCAGGTTATTCTAATTTAAAATCATCAACACACAAAATCTTTCAATAACACGAAAAATAACAAATATTAACAATAAAAACTTAAGGAAATGTATTTGGTGAGGAAACTTATAAATCGAATTTTGAGGAAGAGCAAAATAAAAGAATCTATTGGTTAAAAGTTGAATGTATAAGGAAATAATGTATTCTGTTTGATTATCTTCGCGAATTCGCATGAAAGACACGTAATGTTATGCATTGGAATATTTTGTGATATAGGGAATTGACAACATTCACGGCTCAGCGCAAATATTATGCTGATGAACACCCAAGAGCATTTTCTTTAACATGGCCTTCGACCGACTCTGATGCTGATAAACAAATGCTTGCAAATAAACGACAATTAAGAGGATTTGCCGTGCATGTGAATCGCATATATCTGGCATGATAATTTAAAAATTAAACACGGAAAAACTGTTATGGATATGTGACAACCAGAGAAATAGTAAAATATGGTACAACTACAATTTATGGTTTCCACTACCTTGGCACAACCCATGCACAATTGTTATGTGACAACAATCACAGCTATCTGGCAATTATTATTAAATAGTTGTGGTTGTGGCAACAAAAATCATGGCAGTGGAAACCATAAATTGTAGTTGTACCATATTT
>UCOK01019308.1:9795-30256 GCA_900474325.1 Synergus umbraculus
CTTAAAATTCCTCGAAATTCCAGGACAAAATTGTAAATTCCTTAAAAAACTTTAAAATTCCTACAAACCTGAAATTGCTTAAATTCGTTGAGATCTTTCAAAATTTTAAAACATTTAAAATCCCTTAAAATTCTTAAAAAATCTCTTAAAATTGCATGAATTCCTTTAAAATTTCACGAAATATCCTGAAATCCCTTAAAATTTTACAAAATCTTTTCAAATTTCTAAAAATCATTTGAATCTCGTCAAAATCTTGTAAAATTTCTAAATCTTTAAACTCTTTTAAAATTCTAAAAAAATCTTTTGAATGTCGTGAAAATCACTTAAAAATCGCAAACTTCCCTTAAAATTCCTAGAAAATTCTTGAAACTTTATGGTAACATTTAAAATCCCCTTATATCTTTAAAATCCGTTAAAAGTATTTGAAATCTCATCAAATCCCTCGCAATTCGTAGAAATCTTTTAAAATATCTTAAAATTCCTCGAAATTCCAGGACAAAATTGTAAATTCCTTAAAAAACTTTAAAATTCCTACAAACCTGAAATTGCTTAAATTCGTTGAGATCTTTCAAAATTTTAAAACATTTAAAATCCCTTAAAATTCTTAAAAAATCTCTTAAAATTGCATGAATTCCTTTAAAATTTCACGAAATATCCTGAAATCCCTAAAAATTTTACAAAATCTTTTCAAATTTCTAAAAATCATTTGAATCTCGTCAAAATCTCGTAAAATTTATAAATCTTTAAACTCTTTTAAAATTCTAAAAAAATCTTTTGAATGTCGTGAAAATCACTTAAAAATCGCAAACTTCCCTTAAAATTCCTAAAAACCTCTTGAAATTCCTCTCTAAAAATGTTTCGACAATCTCGCCTATATTATAGTTTCAAATCTGATTGACTTTGGTGTTTTAATACGTTTGGTATGTGATTTGGCCTTTTATGGTTTTCTATAAATTAAAAATTAAAAAGTCCAATATCTCAATTGATTAAAAAATACAAATTTCTCAGAATTCTTCTAAATTCTTCGAATATCCTTTCCTCTAAATCTCATTATCAATTTTGAAACAACAATGTAAGGTAAAAACAAAAATTGCGAAACTGCAAAGATCGAACATTGACTCGGTAATATTACCGTTATATTACCGTTTATCTCGCAGTTAGAAAGGTAAAATTCCCTCTTTAGAACTCTCGACACAGTACGCTTAAGTTTTGAGAGCACTTCACTTTCATGAGAATGAGAATATTGTCTGCTGAGCATTATCTTTAGAATCTCATTATCAAATCAACTTTAGCACTCGACGATCTCTCAACTCGCGTATAATTAATGGCTTGAATCTATAAAACATTAAACAAACGATGCTTTGAGATTACTTCCAGTTTTCTTCTTCCATTTAAGTTTTGACAGTCGTTAATTAAGCAATAAACAGATGGCTCTCGATTCTCGAACTACATACACATAATCGCATCAGTGACGTGAATTTCTCAACGGAACTTCACTTTTTACCATTTTTTTTACCGTCCTACTTTTCAGCTTGTTTGATCCGGCACTTGAGCATCTTATTTTTACTGTATTTCATGATTCCTGTTCCAGATATGATAAAAGACTTTTTTTTCTTCAATTACAGGTCTATACCTCATAAACTATTTTATATTATTTTTAGGTAATTCATTAAAATTCTGCATAATTAAGATAAAGAAGCTCTTTTCAAGAAATTAATCGGTTACAGAAAGTTTCAAACTTTTGTACTTCTTCTGACATATAAATAATTCATTTAGAAATACAATTTATCCTTGTTTTATTTTTTTTCAAATTACGTGTAAATAAACAAAAATAAATTATGGAATTTTATGATGAATTTGATATTTTATGGAAGACGATATCTATTTTTATAAAATTAAATTATTTTTCTAAATTAATTAGTTAAAAAGGAGTAAATTAAAGATAAGTGTTAATTAGCTAAATATTAGTTAATTAATGATCGATTTATCATTGGTAAATATAGTAAGTGATAGTATTTTGTTGGAAATAGTGATATTTTAGTTTTTCGTGAGAGTGGGGGAAGGAAATTGTAAAAACTGACCTTAATTAAAGAAGTTCTGTTGAAAAAAATGAGAGTGATCGTGTAGGACGTCCTCGCAGAAAGAGGACCGGTGTTATACTGACAAGCAGACAGCTGTGACCCTCTCTCTTCGGTTAATTCCTTAAGCCGGTTCCACATTGCTCTTTTCAATTTGAAGATCACAGGAAACCAAGGACTTACTGAAAATTTCAATCAGAAACCTCTTAATTTATGTCTAATCATTTATTAATTCTAATTAAACGGAAGATAAATCGAAAATATTGTCAACTCTAAATATTTATTCTAAAAAGTTATCCATTTTTGCTTCAAAAATGCACTAAAAAAAATATGTATAAAAAATCTGCAAATCATGTCAATATATTTTGAATCTGAGTACAGTTGTTTTTTTAAAACAGTTTTCTTACTGAAATATAAACAATGAATAATTCGCGTTTAAATTAATATCCTTAAAAAAAATACAGTAGTTCTCATTTTGAAATTGTTAAATCTAACGAAAATAAATCAAGCCTTACAAATGTTTGCTTAGCCTTATTAGTGTTTTCTCAAGTGTTTTTATTTTTTTTTTCTCAAGTGTTTCCTCAAGTTTATTTTTCCAAAATCTCTTATCGAATTACCACGAATTTATTTTCATGGTATGAAAAAGAAGAAATAAGCCAGAAAAATTGTGGAAAACGAATTAGAAAAAAATATAGCCGACAAAGAAAATAATTAAGTCTTCCTTCCTTTTTTATCGAGATTTAAACTGTTTATCTTCTCGTCCCTTTTTCAAATCCTATTAGCAACTTAATACCTCGACGAAACTTAGATCAAAGAGACTTCCTCCTTTATAAGGCTTCGTCTACTAAAGTCACAACTGATATAAAAAAAATCCAATACATGTATCAAGTAGAGGACATAAAATATATGAAAATTTGTAAATCGTATTCTGCAAAATGACTCTTTAATTAGACGGAAGATTTATTGATTTAAAGACTGCAGGCATTAAATTAAAAAAAAGATCCTGTTTCCTTAATCATAAAATTCGATCCTTAATTCACATTTTGTGTGTAACAAGAATTTGCATATGCAATCGCTTCCGAATATGGAGTCGTGATTTAAAATCGTCTTCTGGTACTAGGAATTGAATTATGTGATTCATGTCTACATTATTTTAATCCTTACTTTATTTTTAATAGAGGCATTCTGACAATAGGATTCAAATAAAACCTTGGTCATAAATTGTCACTATAGATTGAGAGATTATTAAAAATATGAGTTTTATTGCTGAAATGAAGAAAAAATAAGATTTTCTAGAATATATATTTCGCATAAAAAAACTTTGTGCTAAATAATTTTAAATTGAAATACATTCGCTTCGAGTCGAAAAGAGGAAGAGAATTTTAATTATAAACTTTTAAAATCGCCCTAGGAAATTTCCCCTTCTTTAAGCTTAGTAAAAAGTTTAATAAAAATATTAATGAGATGGACGAACTTTAAAATTCTCGACCTTTGTGAAGGCGATAATTATTATAAGTGAGAATAAAAGTAAAGTTCAGCAGCTTATTTATAATAACAGAATAACGGATTATACGTGAGTATTATTAAATGAAAAATTCCGGCAAGTTTCTTTCGTGACGAGACAACGTTTGGTGTAAACTTTACTCGCCCAACTTTGGCCAAGCAACTTTCTCAAACTCCCTTGAAAAGGGGACAATGCTCAGACAAAAAAATGATAAAAACGAAAAATTCCACTTTAACTGCACTAACAACTTATCTTGTTTTCTCGCTTGCGAGAAGACGACTTTCCTCTCTACCGCAGGACGATAATAATCGTTGAATTCTCGTTTCAGGCTTTTCCACAGGAAAGTGGATGTTTTCCATCATCAAACTTTTTTCCTAACGAGAAGTTTTTATTCGGTCCAAATATTTGATTAATATAGCAGCATTTTTCTCACAAGTACTGTGGCCTTTTACTTTTTAATTATTCACGTCGAGGAATTCGGTTTTATGAATTTGTGGGAAAAAAGAAGAACTTTATATAAAAATATTTTATATTAAATACTTTATATAAAAATTCTTGATAAAATGTCTATAAAATGGTTTCGTAAAATTGAGTCAGATTTCTGGAAAATATTATTTTCCACGTGTCAACAAATGCTAAGCATTTGTCAACATTTGTGAAAAGAGATTAAATTTCGAGTTCTCGCTACATAAATAAACAATTTTTTATTGGATATAACCACGCCTGTTTCGCGTTACGATATTATATATACAATTGCACATAAATTGAATGGGGTGTATTTACAACTCTCTTCTCTTTATTATTGTTGTCAACCACCGGAAATCATTGAATGCTACTCTTGAACGAAATTCTGTTGTTGTGATAGTAAAGAGAGAGAAATTTGCATAAATGTTTACTAACACTATCAAAATTTAATGAAATTCCTTGAAATTTAAGATCACTTGATATTTCTTTAATTTACGTATAATTACTTAATCCTAGAAAACCTTATGAAATTCTTTTAAATTTTGTAAAATTATATGATTTTCCTTAAAATTACTTAAATATCCTTAAATCTTTTTAAAATACTCAAAATCCCATGAGTCTCACATAAAATCTTTTAAAATTTCTAAAAATTCCATTGAATCGCTTAAAAGTCATTAAAATAATAATAAATATAATAATACCAATAAATTTAGTAAAATCCTTTTACATTCATTAACATTATTAAAAATTTCATGAAATCTAATGAACTTGTTTTAAATTTCGTAAAATCGTTTGATATTCCCTAAAATTACTTAGAATCCCATGAAATTTTGTCAAATCCATTGCTAGGAAAAAAAATATAAGGAAGCTTTCAGAATTCAATAATCTCAATTTAATTCCACATTTTCCAATTATTGAAACATTTCATTCCTGATTTTTATAGTAATTTCTTCTAGAATTGTAATTCTAGAATGAAGACATAAGTAATATATAAAGTCTGTTAAGACGTCGTACTATACTATACTTAATATAAAAATATTTACCTTTTGTTTAGATATAATTAATACGTTGCTCAATAAATTGTAACATTTTTTTTAAATTGAAATTTTCTTTTCTTTTCAATTCAAATTAATTAAATATTTCACATTGAAACCTTTTCAAAATGGATTTGGATAAAATTATTATTTCTTTATTGTTAGTTTAATAAAAATGGTAAAGTAGATTCCTTCATTTCAAAAAAGTTCCTGACATGTTTCCCAGATGGAGGAACTGTACGATGTCTGACCAAGGCGCGGGTTTACTACTTAAAATAAGCAAGTAGTAACGATCGTTCCATAATTACAGACTTCTGATGAAAGCAAAGAAAGCGAAAGGAAAATGACATAATTGTATTTCCTTAAGTACTTTAGACTCTTTAGAAGTACTAATTTTTCTCTTAAAAGGTTAATTATGATTTAAGCGATGGATGTTTATATTGTAATTACCTCATTAAAAGAGTAATAACTATAATAAAAACAATAAGTACATATTATAGTAATAACAGAAATAACTAAAATAATTGAGTTAAAGAAAAAAACTTAATTCCCTACGATTCAAATTGAAATTAAATGCTTTAACCAACAATTACTGTTTTTTCTCGGAACTGGTTTATAAAATATTCAGGAAATTTATTTCCTCGGAAAAATTTTTCACTTCGTTTAAGAGAAAATACTTAAAATTTGAGGTCGCGGTAAACAGTGGATTTTCTCTGAGAACTATAGCACTATATTTTTGTTGTTCTTTGCATTAAAATAATGAAGCAGGTCAAGTGTAAGAAAAAATTCAGTGGAGAATTTAAAACGTAAAAACGCGATATAAATAACATGAAATATAATGAAAAGAGTGTGGAAATATAAATATCAGGAGCTTCGATAAACAAATATTGAAGGGCTTTTCGAATAATTGCTTTGCATCTGAAAAGACGGATCGATTTAACATCCGAGCGTGATTGAAGAAGCTTCCTGGGAATTACATTTTTTTCACTTTGCTGATTTAACATACGTTTCTATTTTTCTAGAAAATATAAGAGGGATAAGAAAATATAAATAATACATTAACTGAAATAATTAAAAATCTAGGCAAAGAGTTAAAAATTCATTAATTTCATTATAACTCTCAGAAAAATCAGAGAAACCTATGACTTCCATCTAAATACTTAGTTTTAAGACTTAGGATTTTGGTTTTATAATTCAGGACTTGTACGTTTTAGAAATTTGAACTTTTGACGTTTAATTTATTTAAAAATTATCTGTCATCATCTTCATCTCTGAACAATAAAGTTTGACACGATTCGACTTTTCAGGAAAATGAATGCGATTTTAAGCATCGGCCTTGGCCGGTATTGTACATAAGATCACGAATGCGAGAGCTTGCAGAAATATATGCATCCCGGAATATATTATTTGAAAGGGAGGCATCCCACACACGAACAGGAAGCGGATATTCGATGGTAGAAACGCCTCGGCAGGCTATCTTGCGAGTCGATAAATCGTTTTCCGTTTTCTCTATATATACTGAAAATAGTTATTTCCAAAACACACTATGTCGCCTTTCATCCTCGAAATCCATAATACACATAATTACAGATAAACTGCTGTTAATCCTACACGACAACCTCTCAAAAAAAGTAATAAACATAAATAAACCCATACATAACATACATAAATTCAGCGAATTTCTGACCTTTCTCGATCTGACCTGAATTTTTTGCAATACAATTTCAAAGGCAGAAATGCTGAAAATTAGCCTGGTATACACGATTGACCTTTAAATATGCAAATGCTCATGAAACCGAGATTATACTTTCCTACAAAATCAATTTTCGTGAAGAAAAGATTTGCAATGTTTAATATAATATAATTTTCCACATTTTATTCATCTCAAATTTTTTTATAATATATATATACGAATACGTATAGTAAATTTTATATTAAATATGGAAATATAAACAATAAGCTTTAACTATAACAAAAGACGAAGTAAATTTTTTTTTTTAAGTGGAGAGTAAGTTGAAGACTGTTCAATGCTCATTGTTCAAACAAAGAGAAAATCGATCATTTCTCGCTAAGCTTTCATCTATTTGTTATTAAAGTAGACTTGAAACTCGTTATCAGATTCTTACGAGCTGAATTATTTTTCATATTCAAATGGCACGTCGTATCTCCAAGAACCAATCATTTTTCATAGCCTTTGATCAACCATAATGCGCAGTATCCCCTGTCATAAGTGGACTTTGAAATGTAGATCTCTATCCCATATTTTTTTACTGGCACTTCAAAAAAAAAACATGGCGAAATTTGAGAACTAGAAATTGGAAAATATTTGTAATACTTGAAAATAATCTATTCTAAAAAGATTCGTCGTGTAAATATCGATAGTGATTTTCGACAATCGATACTTGCCGAATTGTAAATTCAGCGTGAATTGAATTAGAATTTTGAATTTGGTTTAGTTAATAATCATTTTGTCACGAGTCTAAACTCGAAATAATTTTCGAGTTTAGAAATCTAGGAATTTTATGGGAATTTTGTGCAATTTTTAAAGATTTCATGGGAGATAATGGGATTTTAAATGTTATCGTATAGAATTTTCAGGAATTTCAAGAAGTTTCTGGGAATTTTTAGAATTTTTCACAACTTTGATCAGATTTCAATCGGACTTCAAGGTACTTTTATGACTTTTAAAATTTTCGAAGGTTTTCATCAAATTTTAAGGGTTTTCAAAAAATATTTCTAATTTATAAAAGATTTTATAATATTTTTAAGGATTTCATGGAATTTGATATGAAATCTTTAATGATTTTAAGAGATTTTAAGAGTTGAGAAATTTCCAGAGGTTGCTAGAAATTTTTAGAGATTTTCACTAATTTTAACATGGATTTGAAGAGATTAATGATTTTGAAAGGTTTTACGTGCATTTTTAACGATTTTAAAGTGATTGTTACGAAATTCAAAATATTTTTAGGATATTAAAACGATTTTGTAGAATTGTATGAGATTTTAGGATATTTCGTGAAATTTTAGGGGATTTTGAAATCTTTGTAAGAGTTTTATGAGGTTTTAAGAAATTTGAAATATTATCCTGAAATTTTAAGGAATTTTACGAGATTTCTAATAATTTTAAGTGATTTTCAGAGATTTTTCTGATATTTAAATAATTTTGTGAGCATTTTAAAGAATTTCATGGAATTTGAAGTTATTTCTAATACTTTTAATATATGTTAAAGGATATAAAAGGGGTTTGAATTGTTATCATTCTTGAGATTCTTTTAAATTCAATGATAATAATTCAAATTCCATGAAATTCTTTAAAATGCTCACAAAATTATTTAAATATCAGAAAAATCTCTCGAAATCACTTAAAATTATTAGAAATCTCATAAAATTCCTTAAAATTTCAGGATAATAAAAATATTTTGAATTTCGTAACAATCATTTTAAAATCGTTAAAAATTCACATAAAAACCTTCAAAGTCATTAATCTCTTCAAATCCACGTTAAAATTAGTGAAAATCTCTAAAAATTTCTAGCAACCTCTGGAAATTTCTCATCTTTTATAAATTAGAAATATTTTTTGAAAACCCTTAAAATTTGATGAAAACCTTCGAAAATTTTAAAAGTCCTCAAAGTATCTTGAAGTCCGATTGAAATCTGATCAAAGTCATGAAAAATTCTAAAAATTCCCAGAAACTTCTTGAAATTCCTGAAAATTCTACGATAACATTTAAAATCCCATTATCTCCCATGAAATCTTTAAAAATTGCACAAAATTCCCATAAAATTCCTAGATTTCTAAACTCGAAAATTATTTCGAGTTTAGACTCGTGACAAAATGATTATTAACGAAACCAAATTCAAAATTCTAATTCAATTCACGCTGAATTTACAATTCGGCAAGTATCGATGGTCGAAAATCACTATCGATATTTACACGACGAATCTGAAGTGCGGAATAGGCGTTACGATATTTCGACTTCGACTCAATCATCTTTTTAGAATAGATCTAATTTTGTAAGCACATAACAAATTGATTAAAGCCTTTGAACCTAGTAATAAAAGGACAAGTTTCATTAAAAATCCATTTCCATCTCCATTTTTTATAGCGCTCATAAAAAAAGTATGAAAAAAGTTTTTTATCGTTTTGCGAAACCTGTCTGTCACCAACGTCGTATCGCGATAGCCCACTTTGAGATACACACGAAACCTTTACGTATTGATCATTCCTTCCTCTACTTTGCCCCCAATCACTGTTCTCAGTTATCTTGAGAAGTATGAATATATGAAATATGTTGAACATACGGAAAAACAATAATTTTACAATACAATATGATATATATTTATAAAAAATGCTTTTAGTCCAACTCCCCATTATATTATTAGAGCCATAACCAGAATTAAGAGCAAAAGCAATTTCGGCTTCGTTATACTGCATGCTAGAAATTAACGACCTACTGACGAAATAGCTTCGTTACATTTATTTTCCACGAAAATTTATGTAATATAAAGGCTTTATTATCGAGTATCACCAACACTCAATATTCGATGACATTTTAAATGTATTTTTTGAAATATGTTATCATAGAGAGGCTCTGTAGTAAGCGTCCCAAGAGAGATAGTGAAATCCAAAGATAATCTATAAACTTTTCAAAAGACTTTTTTCAACCTTGAAATATTCTTTGAAATTCTTTTTTTCGTTTACATTTTTTATTTCGACTTGATTAATAATGAAAATAAAAATTGTATGAGAATAAAAGGTGTAAATGTCAGAAAGTTGATTACGAAAAAGGGATATTTTTAATCTAAATCTAGTTTTCTTTCAGATGGAAAAATAATGATCGATGGTAGGTATTGGGCAAATCTTTTTCACATAAATTCGGATTATCCCAGTTCCTTGTTCGCCTTACAATCCCATATTTCAACTAGATCCCTATCGTTTATAGATTACCTTTAGCTGGGAAGTTTTTCTCTGACAGAGAGAGATAATTAAATGTCGTTTTTAACTTTCTAAATCTTAAGCAATTTCACCTTTCAAGAGAAATGTGTTTTCTGATGGAAGATTATTCAAAAAATTTTTTTCGTTTATGTTATGGTCAATTTTTTTCAGAATAATTTACGATTCAAAATAAAATGGTAACGTTCAGTCGCAATTTTCGATTATATCTTCTTTCTTGTTACCTTCCTCAAGATAATATTCCTTATTCGCAGTTCGCAAATCTGATAATAATCTAATCTCTAATACTCGCGTGGCGTGATGTGACAAGGTCAAGTTCATTATTATATATTAGAAACCTAAGACAATAAGACACTATAAAGTTGAGAGCCGCATACGAATTACGTCTGCTTTGGGTGATATCATGTTTGAACTGCAGGAACTTCTATAGAGAACCCTAAATAGATATTGAATGTAAGATTGTTTATTTATTAAAAATTCGATCTGTAACTATAATTATTATGGTAGTGGACGGAAGTTCTACTCATTATCGAGTAATTTTCCATATGAATGTAAAGCTAATGTGCCAACCAAATCTTTGTTCTTTCAACAAACTTTTTGTTGAACCAAGAAAATTCATTTGAACCAACAAAATCTCAGTTTTGGTTGAATTAACAAAACTTTGGTTGGTTCAACAAAAATTTGGTTGGCACAATCAACAATTTTTGTTGCTTTTATAGCAACAAAATTTTTTGTTGTCCGCACCAAACATTTTTCTCAGTGTATGTATTAGCTACAAGACAACGGAATTATGTTTTATGATCACTTGATAATCCATAACTCCCTCCTTGACAAATTTTATCCTCACACCAAATATGTAAATATAAATGGAGAATAAAATCCATAAAATCCAAAAACTGTCATCAAAGTAAAAATTTCCCAAGTGATTGTGTCACATGGGAAAAAAATAACTGAATTTACCATTTAAAATAGTCAACTTGCGCTCTGAACGCATTTTTCCTAGAATTTAGTAAGTTTTATTACATCAAATGGTAATTTTTGCTAAAAAAATTGCAAACCCTGCTTTTTTATTGTAAGAGTTACAATTTGATATAGTACAACTTACTAAATTCCAGGAAAAATGCGTATTATTGACAAGTTAAATTAATAAGTCACCTAGTATTGATTGTTATCGATTATCGGAATTCTAAATTGGGATAATTGGGAATAATTATTCCCACAATTTGCAAATATAGATAGCTGATATTATATTGTTAAGGTGTACGAGAGATCATTACTTCAATCTTATATCCTGACGAACAATCTAATCAATAAGAAAGAAACATCAATAAATAAAGGTAAGACACAATTCTCACAAATTTCTCATTTTCTTTGACAACTCTCATTGACAGTAAATTCATTATCTCATGAATCTCTTTTTTTTAACGGAGGACTAAAGATAAAGAGGTAGACAGCAGTTTTCAACCAGTGAGTTTCCTATTTTCCATTTTCTAATATACAAACCTTTTCCTTTCTCCATCAATTTTTTCCTTTTTTTATCATTCATCATTTCAGTCACTATAATCCAATCTTCCATTGTTGTTATCATATTGTGCAAAATAATTTCTGACTGATATATTAATTATCCTTGTCCCTGTTGTAGAACCTTCATTTCTACTAAAAAACGAGGATTGAAGGATCTGAGACGAAAAGAAAATGGAAAATGAATTTGCATCAATCCAAAAGGTTATTTTAATACAAGGTTTTTAAATTATTTCTTGTATTCAATTACTCACTATACTGTTCTTTTTTTGTTTATATAATCAGCATCTGGACCATGACAAGAGAGACAAATTTCTAATAATAAAAGAGAATAAGCGATTGAAGGGAAAACATTTGGTTCTAGAAAGAAAGAAAGAAAAGCTAAGTGAATCCCTTAAGAAAGAACAAAAGGAAAAAGACGAGTTATATGAGGTACCTAAAATTATGTTTAGCTAAGCTCATAAACTTTTAAAGTTTTAACTTTCAATTGCATACTTCATTATAATGTTTTTTTTCTCAGACTATTGCAGATTTGCAAATAAAAAATCGTATTCTAACAGAAGAAAATAAAACTCGATTATTGAATACTAATCAACCAGAGATAAACGAATTGGATAAAGTAGAACAGAAAATAAAAAAATTGGAACAAGTAAAATTTTGTTTAATTGAGCTTTTGAAACTTTTAACGAAATTTAATTTTTCACTATATATTGTTTTTTTTCTCGCATTAACAGTATTATATCGATATTGAGGAGAAGTATGGAAATATGGAAGACCTTATCGAGGTATATTTTTAAAATTGACTTGTTTAGAAGTAATGAAAAATATAATTTAATAATAAAAGTAATCATTATTTAAAAGGCTAAAAAAATTAATTTCTTTATTTAATACATGAAAATAGGACTGCATGAATTTACACTTGCAAAATCAAAGGCTGATAGACGAATATTCAAGGAAAGAAAAAGATTTTAATCGTTTAAAAAATAATATGAGTGACCACATTAGTATTTGCAAAGGAATAAAACTTGTCTGTGAGATTTACTTTTAAGTTTGACATTTTATTATATAATGTTTAAATTATTCATAATGATAATGGATTATAATTAAACATTTTTACAGGATTTTCCATAAAAAGTAAATAAGATACTATTTTTTCACAGCTAATGAAAATAAACTGAAAGAATATAAAATCAACAAGGAGGAAATCTTTCGGAAAAAAAGGGTGAGAATTATTTACATAAACCTAGAAACCAAAACAAAACAACTTTTGGATGTATCATGTATGTTTTATATTGACGAATAATATTACTATTGTTTAGAAAGCAGAAGCTTCAGCAGAAATAGGAACAAGTGAAAAGAAACAAAAAATGGGTAACTCATCAGAAGTAATAAGAGGTCCAACAGCTTCTTTCTCTAAAAATATCAAAAATACAATGATATACTTGCACACATCAGAATCGAGAGGATTGGTATGATTTTATATTTTGTATTCCAATTTCTGTTCAAAAATACGCATGCAGCTCTAACTTGAAAATTTTTCTCTTGTTATCCTCAGACTGTTGAAATAAGTCCAGGGATTTTCGCAGATAAGGAGTTATTACTGGAAGCCCAAAACAAAGCAGTTGAGAAAAGAAGCCTAACAGTATTGGCAAGTTCATTGTTGTTTGCCATTTTTAAGAAAGAGTTTCTAAGAAAATCCAGTCTTGTCAAACTAGATGTTTCAGGGGCACGGTATACTCTTCCTGAAAACGTTATACAAGCAATTCAAAGTACTATTAATTATTAACAAAAATATATAAAGTACGATATTTTGTCTACGATTTTTTGTCACATTCTGTCTCTCTTTTACAGAATATTGTCTTTCGTATAAAAATGCAGAGAATACTGATTTTCCCCCGGTGACTGAGCAGGAGTTGCGAAATGCTATCAGCTATAAATTGTCGTACTTAAGAAGAAAGTAAATTTAAAAAATAAAACAGGGATATGCGTCGCTCTTGCATTATGTAGTAAATACTTAATTGTATTTTTTAAATTCAAGATTTGTGTTTTATGAGAAATTAATAAAACTTTTTCGTCAGATTTTGCGTCTAGCTGTACCTACTTTAATTGTTTTTAGAATTGTTATTATATTTAAATGACTTTAAAGGTTTATTTAAAAAAATATCAACAATCTAACGTCGACAATCTGGGAAGTGAACTTCCTATTTCTTATCAATGACCATAGTGATAATAAGATCATATCAGTGATAATAGTCGAGTATAAGTGATTAGAGTTTTGCTAGTTAGCTTTCTCGATTTGTACAAACTTGTTCGATTTATATGAATCGGGTGTACTTACAATGCACAAAAATCAAGCAGAATCGGTATTTATTTACATTTTAATTGTTAATTAATTATTAATCGTTCAATGTATAATAAAACTTGCTTGTACAATTTTTTATATTTATCTAATTGATCACGACAGAATCACGAATATGTGTCAAGAAAGAGTCCCTAAAAGGGAAACTGATGAGATTACTGCAACTATTTTCTTTATTTTAATTATAATTGTGTTATAAAAAATATATAATAAGTTTTTTATTTTTTACATTATCAGAATATCAAGAAGTGTATGGCAACTATAGAAAAAGAACATATAAAACTGAAAGTATCAATTTTGAGTTTAGAAAGAGAGAAAAAGGTATTTTACAGTTAATCAATTTATGCAATGTTATTTCTATTTATTAAATTTAAATGATGATATATTAATCTTTTTTGGAACATAATCTTAATGCAACATCATAGGATTTGGAGAAATATTATTGCACTAGACTCAGGAAAACAAATCCGAGTCTTGAAAAAGAAAATGAATTTTTTCAAACAAAAATTGCGGCACTCATAGACTTAAACCTGAAGCTAGAAAGTGAAAAAAATAAAGCATTATCAGAGAAAGTAAATCTGCGAAAAAGAATTTATCATTTGGAAGATCAGTTGCTTAAGGACGAGATTATGGTGTATAATTATTTCAATCACAAATCATGTAAGTGTTAGTTTACATTTCATATAAACTCAAAAAAAAATTCTGGATAGAATAACAAGAATTCTGGTTATTCTAAACAGAAAATAATGTTAAATATGCCCTCACTATCAATTATATTTAAGCTTATATAGTGATATTTACCAGAATTTTTGGTAAACATGACTAGACATTTTTAACAGGACGCATTTAGTAACTTTAACCGGAACATTTTTTTTAAAGCAAAAATATCATGAAAATAATTGTACATTTGTTAAGATTTTAATTATACTTTACGTCCCGCAGCAAAAAGTCCTACTACAGAAAGTGAGAGAAAGAAACAAAAAGTAGAGCAAAAGAATGCACAAAAGAGAATCGAATATGTGAGTAAATCTAATTCACTTTCAGTAAAAATGAGAAGTAATTATATATTTATTAATGGCTTATTAATATTCAGAATAAAGATTCTCCTCGAGGTGATGAGCCATCTACATCAAAAGAAGTTCCAAATTTATCTTCAAATTCAGAACTTTCAAATTCGAATTCAAATTTGGAAGATCTAGAAAAACAGGAAAATATTAATTATTCATTTATGATGAAATGCAAAGAAACATCGAAAGAATCGGTACGACACTATATTTTTTCGGCAAATACAGATCAAAGAGACAGTTAAAAATTTCGGAACTTTAACTTAAAAACCTTTTCTTTATTATCCATAGGTTCGTATAGGAAAAAATATTTTTGTATATAAAACGGAATTATGGGATGCTCGAGAAAAAGCGAAATCTCAGAAAAGTTTGGCAATATTACTCGTGCAAGCAATTTTCAAACCAGATATTCTACTACAGTGCAGCATTACTGGGCGTGGTAATAAAGAAGTAAGATATAAAATTCCAGAGGAAGTTTTATGGTCAATATATGGTAAGAAGGCCGTTATTTAATAAATATTTAATAACTATTTCACGATATATGAATAAATATTTTGTTGATGTCTTTTATAGAATATTCGTTGGATTATACGAAAAAACATAATATGGAAGCAACAAGTCCTTACGACATGATAAAAGGCATAGCACTAAAATTGTCGGAGTGGAGAAGATGTCATAATACTAATCTTGAATTCAATAATCAGATTACAGCCATACTTTGATTGATTTCTTTCATTGTGGGAAATTGGTTTGCTTCTAAACATAAATGAGGGGAGGTGAGGAGTCGAGAAGAGAAGCGGCACGAGATCAACAACAGTCAGGGTTCCAGTGTATAAGCCCGTGTAATTTTTTGCAAAAGATACAATAAACATTAATTCAATATGATTATTATAAGTTTAAAAAATTAGAAATAATATGTGTGGAAACATCGACAGGGGCCAGACTAGCTGGATTCCAGATAGTTTGCCCAAGTACCAGAGAAATTTCACTGATTCTTAGTGATTCTTTTCTCACGATTTTAATCAATGAAAAATCTACTGGAAATTAGTAAAAAATTGACTGAAATTTTCTGTAGTTTAGAGATGATTACTACAAATTTCAGTGTGAATTTTTACTGATTCTCAGTGAATGCAAAATTACTAAAATTTAATATAATTTACTAAAATTTCATGGAATATACAAAAAATTGATAAAATTCAGACAAATTTAGTATAATTTCATAGAATTTAGCAGAACTCTATAGAATTCAAAAGAATTTTGTCAAATTCCATAGAATATATTAAAATTATATAACATTCAACTAAATTCAATAAAATGCAAAAGAAACATACTATATTTCAATATAATTTACTGAAATTTGATATAATATACAAAAAATTTATAAAAATCACACTAATTTAGAATAATTTCATAGAATTTATCAGAATATAATACTAAATTTATTTATTAATTATTATATAAATTTAAAAATTTGTTATATAATTTTTCTCTCATAGAATTACGTTTAATTCTTCAACGTAATTATTAAGAGACTATTATTATTATTATTATTAATATTTCTTCCCTGAAAAACTAATTATTATTAATTATTAAATAATAGTGCTTTCATAAGTATTAGTACTTCCATGTTTCTACTCCATATCGTGCCAATATTTTTTTAATCCACTGATAGATACTGCAGATAAATATATGTATGTAAAAAAAATAAATTCTGAGAAGTGACACTTCGTATTTCTTATCAGTAGTCTTCTTTATATAGTCGGATATAAATGATTACCTAGAGTTAATTAACTGCAAGAAGTTTAAAGAAAAGACTAAACAAAAGTGTAAAAAAGCAAGTTGCTCGCTGCAAAAATATTTTAAAGGGAATTGGAAATGGAGCCTTCTCAAGAAAATTTGTCTTCTGCCCGAAATCCAGGAACTTCGTGTAATCCTGAAAGTTTAGATGCAGAAACAATGGATTATGAAGGTAAGCTAAATTTTCTCTTTTACGGATATTGCGCGTTATCAAAGGTAATGCGATAACAGGCGAATGATGTCATCGAAATAGGTTTTAGATTATCAAGTAAAGAGTATGTGTTTTACATTCCTCAAGTGAGACATTAAATAATTTTTCTATTTACAGAGTGCAACGATTTTAAAAATTTTTAATTATATTATTCCATACATATTATATATAAATAAGGTATTTTGCAATGTAACTTAATTTTTGCGCGAAACATAATTTATATTTGAATTCATTGTATCATTTATATAATATATACAATTATATAAATTTTTTTTTCATCAGAATAGAATTACCTAGTAATTTTAAAAATATTGTCAAAAAAATTTCTGTGTTCTCTTTTTGTTTTATTGAAAGGATGCGAGAAGCATTACGAGCAACTGAGAAAAGATAAGAAGAATTTGGAAAAGGAAAAAAATGAACTTCGAAGAGCAAAGAAAACTTTACAATACAGCCTCCAGGTATTATGTATTTTAATAAAGTCTTTTCATAATAATAAAATGTTCAAATGTTCAGTAATTTCAAAATATTTGCAAAAAAAACTTCAATGTTTAATTCTTCTTTTAAATATTTTCGTATGTATCATGAAAGACTGCGAAGAAGCGTTGCGAGCATCTGAGAAAAGATAAGGAAAAACTAGAGAAAATGATGAAGAAAATTGAATTTGATTTATTGGGATTGAACAGTGAGTATTAAATTCAGGTTTAAAATTAAAAATATCTTTCTATAATAGTAAAGACAATATTTGAAGTCATGATTATTTTTACATTAAATTTAAATTAATTTTTTTGCTAAGAATTTCTAAAAACAGATGCTTATCACATTGGTTTTTTTTTTCAGAAATTTTTAATCATAACGCAGAATCTGGGACGGAAAGTGAAAGAGTAACGATTTTTTCCTTATACGTCATATATCTATAATAAATATACTTTTCTGCACTATTTTTACTGATTTATAGGTGAACATTTATTATTTTCATTTGCAGCAGTCAGTTGCTCCACAAAATGAGGAACTATGAACTTCTGCTGCAAGAAATGAGAATGTAATATTTAAAAATCCTCCTAGAATTAAATTCTTTATTAAGAAAGATTAACATGACACTGTTTGTGTATATTTTATTTTTATTCCAGAAATCTTTATTTTTTACAAAGTATAATTTCAAATAAAAAATCTGTCATTTTATCTTTAGAATAAAAATAAATATATTTTTAAAAATGTCTGAATTTACTTCTATTTCAGCGACTGGTTTCTTTCACAAAGAATTTATTAATAAACCGCAAAATAAAATAAAACAAAATAAAATCATTCTCAAAATTGGTGAAAGAATTTCCAACATAAAGGAAGCATATATATTTAACTTGTTCATGACCTTTCACTTTTAATATCATTCCTCAGAAGCAAATATGCAGAATCCACAAATATCTTATCGAAGCATAGCTTTTATAGCGAGAAGATAGTGTAATCTTTTGTATCAAAAATATTACGCCTCCGTTAATACGAGTATCATATCAGCCTCGTGATGAGGATAATGCTTACATAAAAGGATGCATAGATGTAAAAGCAAAGAGGATGGGCAAGTTGGACCTGCGAGGGTTGTTAGCGAAAAGAGGAGTGGATTGTAGTAAAGGTGACATGAGAGACGAATAAAAGGAGCTACATTCAAAGGGTCTTTCAAGAGTGTCGAAAAGGACGCAATATCACGTTGCCGTATCTCAACCCATCGTCGCATATGCCACTACTTTTGCCGGATACCAACGGAAATGGCACCAACTGCAAGTGCGCCTGTCTAATCTGCAATATCCACCATGTGTTCTACACATGGATGAACTTGCACCGACGAGTGAAAAATACCACACACGAATCCTTCATATTCAGCCATTCATGAGACCGAGAGAGACCAAATATTTTCGAATAATGATAAAACAGAAAGCTTGAAAATACAATATAGTGTAAAGTTTATAATATTATGGTCAAGTATTATAAACCAGGCAGGAATTATTCAAATTTCAAAGATTGAAAAAGTAAAATATTCAATTGAGTGACATACGTCGTTTTTTAAAAAATTGGCTAACTTAAATTGACATATACTACTTAAAATCTTCTTCTGGCTGACTTGAGTAGCTTACTCTACTTTATACTTATTCTGTCTGACTAAATGGCTTTTACTACTTAATTTGACGTCTTTTTTAAATACTGTTACTTTCGTCAATTCTATTTCATTGTGATTTTACAAATATTGCTTGTATTATACTACAAAAAATATATTAAGTTCATTTAACTTCCTACAAGAACGAACGCGCGCTTCGCACGCGCATTTCCCTTCTTTTTCAATATTCTATAATTTATTATATTTTATTTCTCTAATCTCTTAAAATCCATGATAAACTTCGTAAAAATCTCTAAAAAATTCTAGAAACATTTTGATATTCTACGACAATTTTATATCCCTTAAAAATATTACATAGAAATCTTATCAAATTCCATGAAATCTTTTGAAATTCTCACAAACTCATTTAAATATCAGAAAAATCTCTCGAAATCAATTAAAATTATTAGAAATCTCATAAAATTCCTTAAAATTTCAGAATAATATTTCAAATTCCTTAAAACCTCATAAAACTCTTACAAAGCTTTTAAAATTAATTAAAATTTCACGAAATATCCTAAAATCCCATACAATTTTATAAAATCGTTTTAATACCCTAAAAATCTCTTAAATTTCGTACAAATTACTTAAAAATCGTTCAAAATGAACATAAAAACGTTCAAAAATGCCTAGAAACCTCTTGAATCCCTTAAAATCATTAGAAATTTTATCAAATTCCATGAAATCCCTTAAAATTTAACAAAATGTTTTAAAAATCATAAAAATCTCTTGAAAAACTCCATCAAACGAATAAAAATTCCACAACATCTTTTAAAAATCGAAAAATTTCTTGAAAACCCTTACAATTTGACGAAAACCTTCGAAATCTTTGTAAATTCTAAAAAATCTTTTAAAAATCATAAAAAGCTTTTGAAATTCCTCAATAAAACTCCCCATAAAGTTTTTAATTCCTTATTTAAATCCCAGATACGTATTTTAAAAGACATAAAAGTACCTTAAAGTCCGATTAAAATCTGATCAAAGTCGTGAAAATTTCTAAAAATTCCCAGGAACTTCTTGAAATTCTTTAAAATTCCATAATAACATTTAAAATTCCATTATCTCCCATAAAATCTTTAAGAATTCCATAAACTTCCCTTAAAATTCCAGAATTTTCAATGTATTTCAAGTTTAGACTCGTGAAAAAATGTTTATTAACGAAACGAAATTCAAAATTTCAAATTAAATTCACGTAAATCTCTAAAAATTCCTAATAACCTTTTGAAATTCCATGAAAAAAATTTTTAAATCTCTTCTAATTCCCAAAAAAATTCCTTAAATTTTACGGTAAAATTTAAAATCTCTTTATATCTTTTATATCCCTTATAAAT
>UCOK01019310.1:0-26735 GCA_900474325.1 Synergus umbraculus
ACAGTGGTCGGAAAAAAATAATCATTTGCCAAAAATAAATTTTTACTTGAAACGAGTATATTGCTCTCAGAAATGAATAATAAGAGGACAAATAACGAAAACAAACTATTATCACGTTTGCAATTAAAGAAAACATAAATAAATTAAAAATTATTCCACTTTCTTCATCAGTACAACATTTTCGTCTGCTTTTTTGATTAGCTTGGATTCCTCTGGGGTCTTCAGTAGTTTCAAAACATCAGGATGCAAGCTGCCATCTTTTCGTTTTGGAAGTACCCGCTTCCCCGTAACAATAGGATCAGACGAAATGAGAAATGCATGTAAAACATCTTCATTGGTGTTTTTTCTTGAAAATTTTCGAGAACGATGCTCCCTAGCGGCCTTGAATTCTTTGTTACAAGCTTCCTGAGCTTCTTCAGAAAGCTGTCCGATGGGTAGCATTGCGTTTTTTATTACAGCAGAACCATGGATTAATATTTTGTGGACTGAAGGAGGCATGTGATACCAAGGATATTTTTCTACAAAAAGTTTTGCAGTTTGCAAACCATACTCATCGAAAGCTTGGTCCTCGATGTCATAACCGCATGAAAGTGCCTGTAAAATTACAGAAAATTTGTGGATTATATCTTGATCAATTCCGGTGATACCTGCAGACATTTCTTCATTTGAGAAAAATCTGCGAGCAGTGTTTCCGTCATTAGTTGTTCCACTTCCTCCAGATTTTGGAATATCAACCAACAATCCCATTTTCCTCCTGAAAGATTCCTGAACATCCTTCTTTCTTTTTGCAAACTGCAGTTTATCTTTATCACCTCGTATTTGCCATTTCTGGATTTGAAGTCTATAAGATACATGTAAAAGACACTCAAAAAATCGTATCCAAGCATGAAGTGTTGATAGACCAAACTGTAACGTATTTATATCAATAGGTTTGCTGCGAACACAATCGATTTTATTCATTTCAGTCGGATAAGCACCACATATGTAGCACCTCTGACTGGAAGTTGACGTTATTGCGTTGCAAACCTTTCCATCTATCATTGTAAACAATAGATGATGAGTTACGGCAACTTTTTTTCCGTCAACATCGCACAAAGAAGGTCGCAGATCTTGAATTTGCTTGTCGATTCGTTCTTTTAATTTCAAAGTTTCTTCTGTAGTTTCCTTCATAAAGTAAAAACCAATAGGTCTACAATAACGCGTAGAAGATGGCCGTGGATTCTGCCAGAGTATTATTTTTTCATCAAAAGTCGGATTACCTGACATTAATTGCAATGGTACACAAGATGCCAGGAACATACTTTGATCAGAAAAAGTATGATCATCCGATTCGAGTTCAAACTTCTGCTTATATCTGCTTTGTCCAGAACTGCCATCGCAACCCCATTTGTAAACCAAATTTATATTTTCTAGTTGTTTATCAGAAACTGTATTAATGACTGTGCTCTGACTTTGCAATAATCGTTGAGCGGTATGATCCAGCAAACTTTGCAGTTCTATTTCTGCACTTGTGTCAGTAATTTTAATCGTCTTAGAATCCGGATAACATTCTTTTTTGGCTTCCAAGACATCATCGTAAGAAGGAAATACGTCTATATTCTTTGATTTTAGTTTCCTTCTGATAATTAGGTATTGCTCTTTTGATAAGTGTGCATCAGTCATAATATAAAGAGCATCTTCTGCAGACAATTTCGGCTTGGCTCTACTTCCACTTTCTTCATTTTTGTGAACTTCCACCCCAAACCCTTTAGAAGATTGTTGGATGACTTTAGCCGCGTTCTCATTTCCTACTGACCTCAAACTCACTTGAGCAGAAAGAAGAATTTGTTCATGATCGATGGAAGATCGTAATTCTTCAACTTTTCTATATTTTGTTCGCATGCTTGCTTCGCTAAAGCTTACTTTTGGGCGACCTTTTGGTTGAGAGAGGTTTTTTGATAAAAGGTTTGCTGAAGAAATCGGATTAAAAAATTTGATTTCCTTCTTCAACCATTCCACATTATCTCTGAGAAAATTTTCCACTTTTCTGGACGATTTCTGCCATTTTTTATAATAATCAGAAGTGAAACGTGAAAAATTCTGTTTGTTTCTTGTATTTTCAATGAATTCCTTGTCGCTCCCATCAAATTGAAATGAAGTTTTTATATGCGCCATTAAATATTCACATTGCTTTTTAAATTCAGGTATGTGTGAACTCCGCAATATCTCAAACAATTCTTTTCTTTTAAAAGTTTTCAGTTCTTGACTGTGTGCCATCGTAAAAATTTACATTGAAGTTCTACATTTATTTTCGGCTGAAAAATTATTTTCATAAATTAGCAAATTTTATCTTCATGAATATTTTGTTAAAAAAAACTATTTTTTAACGTTAATTTTTTATGACTAAATAAGAATATTTGAAATATTTTTTTGTTTGAAATATTTGTACCAGATTTGTACAATATACATACTATAATTCATCATATTTTATAAATTAATATAAAATTCAATGAGCCGAAAACAACATATGTTATAAAGAGGTTCAAAATACTTACAATTGAAGCGCCAATGCCTTTCAATCTTATTTTTTACGAAAATAAATTAGAATGCTTTACAAGTTATTTTCAGGTTATTTTCAGGTTATTGGTCAAACAATTGCAAACGCAAAAACTTGAAAAAAATTTTTAATAATTTTTAATAATTTTTTTCTCAGAAGATCGCAGGTATCCGCAGCTAATTCAAAGTTCCCTGTATTCGTGGTGAACTCTAGATTATGTATATATTTTTTTTTTTGCCGGGACTTGCCGGGACTTTTTTTAATTACCTCAAACATGACAGCATTCACGATCAGAAAGTAGTTGGAGTTTGATTTATAGTATCGTCTTTGTAGTTCATAGTAGGGACTAACTACACCCATTTTCCAAACCTTTGATACCATACTTTAATCTGCTTCTACGATATTTTATCAAATCTAATTCTGTAAAGAGTAAAATGCCTTTTAAAGAGAACCTTATTTGTCGGCCATTTTAAGCATTGTAAAAGTTCCTACTTTGTCGGTTGTTTTCGTCGCTATAAATCACATTAAAGATTAAATTATCATCAAATTCTTCTTCCTTGGGATCCCTAGAAAGCACTATAATAGGCAATTAACATTATCTTATGGTTAAAAAAAAAGACTTTTGGCAAATGATTATTTTTTTCCGACCACTGTGCAAAGGCGAGATTACACACAGCATAATGTGTTGAAGAAGATGAAGAGCGCTATATTAGATGGATTCTATGCATACTAACGTAACGTCATCAAAATCCACTTGAGTTTTCACCCCGTGCTCAATGAAATTGAAATGGGTTTCATTGGTGGTGGCAACAATGGCCCCAAGGGGTGCCTGACATAAGCTCATAAACTTGCAATATTGAATACAAATGGATGCGTCCGCCTAGGCTGCGGGCGGGGTGCAAATGAGCCCCACGAACCAACTCTCAGTTTAGGGGTGATCCGCCAAGGTCCAGATATAACGACCCTGATATATAGTCCGGGTTCAAAAAGGCCTTCCAGAGTATCAATCAGCTTTAATGAGTCGAGGTGATGAGGAATGAGGAAGATTTTTCAATTTTGAAAGCGATACTCACTTTTTCTCTCGCTTCCCCGCGCCTGTGTCTCGAAATCCTTTTGCAAAGGGGTTGTTGTCGATTTTCAGTTGCGTGATCTGAAAAAGAAAGAATCGATTCTATTTTATAATGCCAAAAATTTTAGATTTAATTTTAGACTTTCGAGGTCATTGATTAGAGATTCTTTGAAGTTATTAATAAGCATCGAAAATCTTATCAAATTCAGAAACAAGACTTCTTTTTAGAAGAACAAAAGGACTTTGTCCTTATCTGAATTGCGGTTTCATTTCTAGACCGTCACGATTCACGAATACGTAACTGATATAATCTGGCCCACTAGCGTCGCGTTTCGTGAGAGATAATTAAATGAGGAAGAAGAATCGGAGAAAAAAAAAAAAGTCGAACAAAGGCGAGCCTTTACGATCGGGCGAATGATATCCAGGAGCGGCTCGTGTGTAAGTGTACCAGAAATAATGCGTACCGAGAACGCGACGATTCGCCGAAATGAAAGCTTTATCGGCGAGAGCAGATATTAATTAGCACGACTATAAAGTACTACGCGATACGAGATTAAACTCGATAGTTTCGGTTCGAATGAAGGGGCAATTGTCCGTACACGTGTTGCCATCGCACACAGGAACTAAATGCAGATTTCGAGACCGAGACTTTTATTTCTAGATCTGCAGATCAAATAGGCTTGGTGTCAGTTTTAGCAAAGATATATAAATTCCATTTTGTACGCAAAAAACGTATGAAAACTCACCTTTTCGTTTTGGTAGGCGGTGACAGCGATGAATTCCGTTTCCTTGAAGACGTAACTTCGAAAGGTGGAATAAGGTAGTTTGAGGATGTCGTTGGCCCGGACGAGATGAAACCTCGGCTGGTATTTGTGCATGGAATTCAATATCGTCTGTAACAAAAAGAACCGGAGCATACATTGGGACAGACTGTTTTATACTTGCTTCCACAAATAAATTTCAAACCCGCTCTAGTCAACTATAAGGTATATAACTGATTCAATCAAAACGTGTTTCAACCATAAACATAAAATAGAAAAATAATTCAAACATTGTCTGGAAATCTATATGACTGAACTTTTCTATCGAAAGGAAATAGTGAAAGTACAGCTAGTAATAGTGCTACTAACTACCAAGCATAAAGCAGTATATCAATGCCTCAGTAAAACCTGTCGCATGCATCGAGAATTGCCTCTGACTCATTTCATCTTATAGAAAAAATTTGACTACATGATTGAAAACCTTCTAATCAAAACGCTTTTATAAGACATAAAAGTGAAAAGACGTTTTTAAAATGTTATTTGATTTAATATAGAACATTTTTATGACGCTATAAAAACATCTTGTGACATTTGTGGCCACTGGGAAGGGATGGTTTGCTCCTTTCTTTACCCGAGGAAAAATTTGCAAGATCAGTGAGCCTCGGGAGGAATATATCTCTTTACTCGAGGCGTCCACAGCCAGGAACGCATCCTGAATAATGAAGGAGGAAAAATGGCGCCGAGAGAGCCAGAGCCCGAGTATTATGCAGATATGGGCGGTCGTCGTTGTGGTTCGACGATGGTAATGACCGAGCATGACAATCACCTCGAGTACTACCAATGCTTCTACCTCCTACAGATTCACAAGCGTGAATTGCACCCCACGTTGGGTTGTTTCCGCCACTGGTGGATTGACCACCATTACGAGAAGGATAATTTATTCAACGACTATCGCTGCTCAGGGAATGATCGATTGGCAGACATCGTAACTTGGAGGCCACCCAGGATCGTACGATCAGAAACTCTCTTCCTCTTTCACCAAAGGAGAGATACACATCGATTGAACGCTCAATGCATATTGAATCACTTATCGAACTATCACTGCTGATTCAATTCCAAACTTTCTAACAAACGACTGTCTGAAAAGTCCATGAGCAAAAAATCGACCAGAGAGGTGAAAGATAATTGCGGCAAAATGTAACCTTTTATTGCCATGGAGAGAATGTCACCAAAAACGAAAAGATTTCTTCAGATAGGGTTTTAATAGCAGAGAACTTGTTATTGCCTTATTTATTAGCGAGTGACTGAGCTTACGTTACTTATTACCCTGATTCAAAGTACTAAAGTGCAAGTGCTCTGAGTAGTAAAACAGAATGGGCTAAGCTAAGTAATAATGTGGATACGCGGTTCGTAACATAGCATTGTAAAAAGTATTACAATACTCGTGAGAAAGATATTGCTGAGTGCAGTGAATGCTTCTGTAATTTATGGATCGACTTTTGTTGAGGTATATCTTTTCCATTGATGAAAATGGTACTTATTCGTTCTTTTAGGAAAAATAATGTTCTTCCACTGAATCCTAAATTCAATTAGTGAAAAACATTTTAATGAGAAGAACACTAGTTTCCTGGTTAAAAGACAGTAGCCAGGTGCGTTTGCGATGCAAAAGCGTTTTTCCTTCTCTCTCTTATCTCCTTTCGGGGCTCACGACTGCCCAGAAGCGACTAACAAGATTACGAGCGACATTCTGGCCTAGGAACGGATGTTTTGCCCGGGGCCGATAAATCTATTTATGCGCTACCATTTCAATGGAAGGAGGATTCAGCTGCTTTCGCGTGGGTAATTGCCGACCATTGTTCCACCGAGAAGTACTTTTATGAGCGTCCGTTCTTCCGGCCGATCCGTACCTCCCATAGGGTACATTACGGTGCAGCGTCAGGCCATTTCGAGCGGCGATAATGGCCTCGGCACACGGCGAGTGCTCGCCATTCATAAAGCCTTATTCTAAGTAAACGAGTAATCATGTTCGTGGCAGTTGTGCTCGTTCGATGATGGACGATAAAACTTTTGATGATAAACGCTGCCTTTAAAGAGCCGTTAAAGGCTTGCCCGAAGTCCGGCAAAACAAATCCGCAAGACTCTCATCCTGCTCTGCGAAAGAAGCCTCGCCGGAAGTCGACCGATAGGAGTATGGAAATATGTGGTGAGAAGTTCCCGGAGATTCCAATAAGTTTGAAAACAAAGTGACCCTGTCAGTTGGAAGACTTGTTAAGGCATCTAATTTCACATTATTTAAAGAATTCCCTCGTCATCCTGATCCTGATGGAAGACATCAGTTGCAATTTGATTCCGAGAGCAATTATCGTGCCGGAACAAACTTGAGAGGACTCTACCGTAAATAAAACATCCGAGCATTACAACTTGGTAATCGACGCGGAGCGGCAAATCACAAAGGGAAATAATTAGCGGCAACGACGATAGGCTAATCTAGGAGTTTGTCATTAGCCTATCAAAGCCAAATGCTTCTGGCATCGATTTCCCCTCGTCCTCAGAATCTTCCCGAACGGACGGACGCTCGAATAACTCCACTAGCTGAGAAGTATGTGCGAACACGGGGAGCAATTAGTATTTCTCGGGAGACTATCTGCACTTGCGCAGCTGAAATGCGTCGCTTGGTAGCTTATTTTGCCGGTATGGAAGAGAAACGGTTGAAAAGAAGGGAGGAGATGGAGCGGAGGCGGAGGTGAAGGTGGAGGTGGCTCTGGAGAAGGGGTGACAGGGGAGGTCGAAGCAGTGGCGAAGGCGAACGTATACAGGGAATGGAAGTTGGAACCAGAATCATGAGCGTCGCGCATATACCGACTGGTATGTGCCGCGTGAATTGACCGAGCAGATAAACCCCGGGAAAAAGAAGAGATTCGAAGGAGAGCGCATAGTCCTGGCACACAGAAGCCGACGCGGCTAATGACTCTGTCCGAAGTAATCTCGGGGTGTTATCTGTCCGGCTACCTGAGGCCCACCTACTTCGAATCACGAGCCTGAGGAGCCTGAGGTGCTTTACGACCGATCGGCTTTGAACCGTTCACCCTCACCAGATAGACGCCGGCGTCCATCTTCCGCGGGATCTTCCCGCGAGACAAACAGCGAACAAGTTCTACCAATCTCATCACTGGCTCTGGTTCCACAAGAAAAGTCTTTCCCACTATCTTAATCATGCTAGGTAATTTTAAATTTCCTGCTGTAAAAGTGAGGACATCGTATGCTTTCAACATTCCGGATCTTTCACAAATAGTCAAATGTTCATTTGAAAACTTCTCTAATTAAGACAAAAGTAGTTTGAAGATCCAAAGTCGTAGTTTAGTTTGAATTTTGGGTGCCATTGACAAGGTTCAGTCTGATTTCTTGTCCATAAATCTAGTCCAGCTGAGAAGACAAGAAATTCTATACGCTGCAGTTCAATTCCCAAAATGGTTACACGCGACTTCAGGGAAGTTATGTTGGACTTTGTGAAACGAATATATATCGTTTTGCACACAGTTCTTGCTTGATAGGACACAAACAAATTGCTAAAAATGAATGCAATATTGCAGTGGAATAAACTGCAAAACTCGTAAAAGCTGCTTTATTTCCAGCAAGAAGGGAATTTCTATAAAAGATAATCCTCTGGGAAGAACGAGGAATATCTATGAGAGGAATATCTCAAGATGTCAAAAATCTCAAAGAAGATCTGACTCTCGACTCCAAGGCATTTAAATGAACTTACATATGATTTAACAAGCTGAAACTGAAAAAAGGATCCTAGGTCATTTAAACTAGAATTTATTTGGTTCTATCACAATGGCGCCAGTTTGATTCTCTCCACCTCTAAATTCATAGAGCGTTTCTTTTCCCCGGGAGTATTTTTCTTCAGCAAAAAAGTGACTTCTTTAATCAGGAGACAAAACCTTGAGAAAAGACTTGCGCTTCGACTAGGCAATATCGTGAGGAAGAGCGGCGAAAGAAAAAGGGGTGGCGGCCCCTTTCACTTTGAGGGTTAAAAAGTTAGCTGATGGTCCGTGGATTACTTAGACTCTGGTACATAAAGTAACTATGTAGTTAGTTCGACACGAACGCACTCAGACTTTCGAGTTTGTATGGAGCGAATACATAGCGCGAGAGATTCCTGTGAAAGGGTAGTATGGTGCCAAAGGTGGCGCCACCTCGGCAGAAAGCGGTAGAGAAGAGAAACTTTTAGTGTACCCTGGCTACGAGGGAGTGCGAGAAAGAAAAGGCGAGACATCGTCGTCGGGGGTGGAACGAAGAGGTGAATGTGGTGGAGGAGGTGAACGTGGAGGAGGAGGTGAATGTGGAGGAAAGGCTGGTCGACTGGCGTTTCATCCTGGTATCGACCGCTTGAAAAAGGGGTGGATTTTTCTGTTCGTACGAACAAGAGGGGGAGAGATAGAGAACACGTTCTGGACTCGAGCCGATATAGCGAAGTGACCCACCCTGCCACCTCTGCTCCCGCCGACTACCGCCCCCTTAATCGCAGTCATCGAGGGAAACAAGAAGGTGCCTTCCAACTCCACACCAGGGTATTATGTAGAAGATATACAGCTATACATGCTGTGTATGTTGTAGAGTCTATAAAACCACGGGATATCCACCTTCGGGAAAATCGAATCGAATAACTTGGCTCCTGAGAGTTTCGGGCGTCATGGCCGACAGTCCTTAACGAGACCTGCCAATCAACCAGACCGCCCTGCCGGTCGAAAGGTCGAACTTGGCCCAACTCAGTCGACGATCTCTTCTAGAGTACTAGACAAGGCGATTGACCTCTGGGCGACGAAGATTCATCGTATTTTACGAGATACTCGTCGAAAGAGACACCAGCCATTCATTTTATTCTCTCAAAACGGTTAGATCCTCATTTACATTCAAAATAAACTTGGGTCAAAGAAATTAGAGATTGGCGTTCAGAACTAACGCTTGGAATGAAGGAGAATAAAAAGGAGTCGATGGGATTTCCACACTTGGAAAAATTATTAAAATATTTAGAGTTTACGATGCAGTAAACTCATAAAAGATTTATGGCGAATTAAAGTAAAGAGATCCAAGAAACTCCTCTGAAGTGAATTTCTTTTTTAAGAATAAAAAATAGGGGGAATGAGTAAATGTCTATAATTCCAGAGACCCTCGACAAGGTAAGACCTTAATTTCGCAAGCACCTCTACTTGATGTGGAATATTATTCCTTAGCTTATTCCTTAGAAGCAGGAGTGGCGAGCATTGAAAATTTAATGTCGTGCGAATAGTCAGAGCACGATATTTTTTTTAGCAGCGTTTGCTGCCTAGTAGCTCTCTGTATAATATAGTCTCGGCGTCAAGGGTGAGTTTCTTTTTTTTGATTTTTCTGCGGTAAAACTCGCGAAGGGAACGTTAAACGGAAATCAGATGGTTGCTTACAGCGGATCGTACAAAAGACGCCCCTCGGGAAAACTCTTTGAGGCGTATTCAGTCGATACCTTGAGGAAATATGCTTCATAAGATGGGAAATGCCATAAGGGCCCGTGAGAGGCAAGTGTGAAATTGATATAGAGTTTGATACGAACTCAAAAGGAGAATGGCGAATACATTCGAGTTTACATCCCATTCCGAGAAGTGCTTTCTCCAAAAACACCTTCTACTTGATATTATATTGACTTGAAAGGAAATCATCTGAAAAATACATCAGTTTCTTTGAGAAAATATTGCCTTTTTTCTTAAGATCTTTTATTTCTGGTCTATCATTACGCGGACCAACAATGGTGCTGATTGAAATCGGCGATTCTGATTTATGTCGACCGTTGGCTTTTTTCCCGCATTGGTATTGCAGTGACACCCGATTTCCTTCCAGCTGAAGTGTTTTGACCCTGTAATTTGCCGGTCGCGGGTCAAACGTAAAAAAGAAGCTGAAAAAGCCAGTCGAAACTACCCTACGTGGTTTCTCTGCGATACTGCCGAGGACAGGAACCACCCCTTCGATTTCTATTCGTCTTATTGTTCCGAGCGACTCAGCCAACCGAAATTCTCGATAATCGCTCTCTCCTCTCTCTATGCTTGCAAGAATATAAATTTCTAGTGCAAGTAATCCTGAAATTTTCTTTTCTGAGACTTTCAAATATTCCACATGCGTAATTGTTTACTTTCCTTCTCGTGATTTAAATAACCGCAAGTCTACGCACCGAGGAGATTATTAAAGAAAAATGCGTTCAATCAACTTTGAGATTTTTCATCGTGTAAAGGTCAGTTTAGATAAGACCGCGTGATGAGGCATAAATCCACTTTTTGACCGGTTTAGGACAATTTAACGGCAATTTTTCAAGCAGTCATTCGCTTTGTAACTTTGATTTCGCTTTGTTATCTTAGAAGACATAGATAAACAGGTCAATTTGTATCCGCGATTAAAGTTGCCCTGGAGACGTCTGGAAGGACAGAATAAAATATTGGCTTGACACTCGGAATTCAGAGATGGCTTGCTTTTCAAGAGGGCCCCAAGCAAACTTATTACAAACATTTCATTCAATTTTACTTTCAAAAGTGAAATCTATCATCTTGCATATTTTAATTAAATCGTGTAGAAATTGAGTCACAAAGATTTAACTCAATTGCCTTAATCGTAAAATGTTTGATACTGAAAATGTTGGTTCCATAACCCCAGGATTTCAATCAATCGCCTTCATTCTTCATTCAACGAGCGACTTACTTTTTACGCGAACTTTAGTTGCTCCGTTGATTTTTCCATGGTTATCATTGACTTTCGATAACCCCGAAGTTCGAAACGTTCTGTCATAATCTGTCCCGCAGTTGTCTACCCGATAAGAAAATATCGCCAAGACGCGTATACGCGCTAACTAGCAGACGTAACAATCACAATAATATACGTCTTTATTTACAGGGAGGAAAGGTCACTAAATTAAAATTTACGTTTAGTCATTTATTTTTTTGATGCAAATACGTTTTACATAAAGGCTTTGCTTAACGAGCTTGAGCTCGAATTCTTATAGTAACGTTATATTGACTTCACATATATAAATATTGTAATTACTCAATCCGTTAACAAGCCCACCGGAAATTCTACCGGTATCACGGTAGCTTAGTTCGACCCTGGAGTGCTTTACCTTCCAAGATTCTGAGACTTTTATTTAGCTTGTATCAATTAATTATACTAAGTATAAACTTATTTCAAATCTCGTTTTAAGATTCCTATAGATTTTAAGTCGCAGAATCTTTTAGGGATGAAATATCTCGTTTTTCAGAGGAAATTAGGCATGGCGTATTTTTTCGATTTGATAAAATAATTTCGGTGAAGAAGCTATAAGTGTTTCAATTTTAAAATGTCCTTCCGCAAAAAATAGAATTTCTTTCTTTAAACCTCTGTAACTTTTGACCTAATTGCAATATTTAAGTTTTCCTTCAGGAAATTGACTGTATTGAAATATTTCAATTAGATCCCAAGTTATAGATATTAAAATAAAGTTTGTTCTCTCTCTAAATCTGAATCAGTGAAAAGTCACTGATTGACAGTGAAATCTCACTGATTCAAATAGCTAGAATCCGATCACTAATAATCAGTGAAAAGTTACTGATTCATTCAGGAAACAAAAGTCATTGATTGAATCAGTACAACGGAATAATGTGGACCGATAGTTGGCAGCACTTGTACACTTTATTGAAATTTGTAAACGTTATATCGGTTCACTAATTAAATTAGTAAGAATTTACTGCGATAATCAGTGGACTAATTACTGAATTGATCAGTGAAAAGTCTCAAAACATTGATTCATCAGTGAAATACTTAATCACTAAATAAATCAGTGGAATTTTCACTGATTCAAATTCAGAATTTTCAAGTGTGCACACTTCAAAATTCAAATACCCATAACTTGTTTAAAAAATTAATTTCTCAGATCAGGAAAATTCCCATCACCTAATTTCACCTGAAAGAGACAATTTTTTGTCCCCAAAATGACGAAATAGACACTTTTTCCGATGGCTGATATTAAAATATCAGGAAAGAAAGTGAAATTGGTAACCGTTTATTTGCCGATTGTGAAGAGCTGTGTGAATTGTGTGATCGGTTGACATCAGAGGCGCCGCCACGCAAACTTGGCTAATGGACATTCAGAGCGACGGTCAAAAGGACTGGATCTCGCTTCCTTACTGTTTGTCGTTTGAATGTTTTAGGACCTCTGTTTAATCAACTTACTTACTGCCTCTGTGGAAGACAGCCGCTCCTATTTGCATGAGGCCTCCCGCCTATTGGAGACACCTTTTCTCAGCGGCAACTCGGTACATCTTATATAGTTTGAGTCTTTCGACAAACGAACGTGTACCTATTACGAGAAATGTCATGCTCTTCAGAATGTTCCTACGAGTACGAGTGTGCATATTTACGACATGAGAATAATGTAAATCTGTAGAAGAAACGCTTTACTCGCCTCTCTCGTCGTTTTATATCACTGGAAATCCTGGAAAAAGGCTTCTTCTCAATTGACTTTACCTCTCATTCCATTTACTCTGAAATGTATAAATAAACGCGACCTTTGCGTGGAACACAATAATTTGGAAACTCCCAAATATTATCTGACATCCGTCTCAATAATAAACACAATATCAGGGATCTTTATAGAAAATTTAAAGAGGTACCATATTGTGCGAGATCGAGGTCAAGGTATACGAAACTCTGTGGTCCTTGATGCCCCGGTTGACATCCCTTTTATGTTATTGTTCTACATTCGTCAAGGTCCATCTCTCTCGACTCTAAATAGACCATTTTTCGCCCTACCCCGTAATTTGAAACAGATGTACAAACGTCACTCCGTTAGTGTCGCGTGTCTGCGTATCCGGCGCCATTCACATGGCGCATCTGTCTTCCTCCCGTTCTATGTGATGTAAGGCCGCGATTAGGATAAAAGGGATGAAGATTTTGGTGTCGCTTTTGCATCCGAAAGAACAAAAAAGGGAAAGGAAGTCCACATCTTTTCACTTTCCGTCAATATTTACTAAACCTTTGTCTTTCCTTTTTCGAGTACCTGGACCATTTCGAAAGCAGACCTTAATTTCCTTGCTTGCTTAAATTCTTAGTCAAATAGCCTTTTAAAGAGAAAATAACTTTTCCCAAGAGAGAGGCAATAAATCTGATCTGAATAAAATTTGCTAATTAAACAAAAAGTACAAAAGTTCCCAGGCTTTTTGCAATTAGACTTTGAGCAGAGTGAAGAAGGTTTTGAAAAGACCGAAGGCACCGGGATTCCATGTATTTCGTATTTCGGTGGCGCCAGGGCCAGAAAATGCGAGAAGCAAGAACATACGAGGAAATGCTCGAGCGTTTCGCGTACTGGGGCCAAGTCGCGAAGAGAGGGGTCTCATTATGTTTCGGTAATTAGCCGAATCCAGCGGGTGTTTTCAATTTGCTCAAAGAAGCCGCTTGTGTGCGCACCGCGTGGATTTCGAGGCCTCTTGGCCTTGAGGCAGACTCCCAGAGAAAAAAAGCCAGTGAAAGAATAGAAGAGAAGAAAAATGTCTTGCGCAACCAGAGACGCAAAGAGTTTGCTGCCAAAGGGGAAGTCAATTGCAGTGAACCTTGCCTGATAAATTGCCCCGCAGGAACAAGAAAATACCGACAAAATTTTTTGTTTAATGTTAAGATCTGGTAATAAATAATATATGCGCTGGGACGCGCGGGAAATATTGCATAGATTATTAATTATATTCGGAGACAAAAAGAGGTACAAAATTACATGATATTCATTTGAAATTCAGCAATTTTAGGCCCTTCAAGGGAATATTTCTTTCAAATTCAAGGCAACTTCATTTGATTACATTAAATTTTAAAAATTAACAGGAATTTTTAGGATTTAACGAGATGTCTTGCGGACCAGGAAATGGGGAAAACCCCGGGAATTTTATTTGACGGGGAAAACCCGGGACTTTCAAATTGTCTGAATACTAGACACTCTGGAATTTTATAGAATTTCTAAGTATATATTTCAAGAAAGTTCATAGCATTTGAAAGGATTTAACAATATTTTATGGAATTTTGAGTAATTTCAATAAGTTTCAAGATATTTAAAAAAATTTATTGGGATTTAAAAAAATATTAAGAGATTTTACCATACTTCATGGAATTTAAAGAAATTTCAATGTATTTTACGAAATTTAAAAGTGTTTCTCAAGACTTATTGATATTTTAAGGGATTTCAGAAGATTTCATGGAATTCTAAGGACTTCTATAAGATTACAAGAAATTTTATGAAACTTATAACAATTTTGAAAAGTTTTAAAGAATTTCACTTCTAATGGAAGTAAATTTCTACCTCTTTCATGTTGCCAACAAAAAATTAGACGAATTGTAAAATACAACTCAAAATTTTTTCTTGTTTACACTTGCAACTGGCGTTCGTTAAAATTCTCATATAAAAAGAGTGAAGCCTCGGCGTTTTCGCGCCGCGTCTTACCACAATTTAGCTCGAATCACGTAAGAGGCTTAAAAAAGTTTCTCAACACTTTTCTTGTTAGCTGATGCAGTCTCTCTTGAACAAGACTCTAGATTGGTGATTGTTGTAAACAATAATTTTGCCAATAAAAAATGGTACGCGTGTCGTACGAAGGGGTCTGTAGGGCTCGCGCGAGCGAGTGAGGGAGACAAAAGGCGTCCGGCCAATAGGCTCCCCATGATTGTCGGTATCGTCACCCGGAGGTGGCTCTGATATAAATTATGATTGGTGGATTGATGGAACGAGTGAATTGGGTGGCCGGGAGCGGGCGGACGTGGCGAGTGGCTCGGCGTTAAGCAGGAAGCCGTCCCGCCGAAGCAGACCCATTAGCATCCCCCTAACCAGCACATTACATTTTATCATTTCAATTCATTTTTCAATATGGCTGACCCAGTCGCTTCGAGAGACGCCCGCCAATCTCTCGATTCGAATATAACAGGACGGAAGCCTTGATTCGCCCAAGACCGATATTAAGAGCCATTTTGTCAACGAGTTCACATTAAATCCAAGGTCAACCCCCAAGATAGCTCTCTCAATGATCAAGCTTGCTAAAATATCGAGAAAAAGATTGCAGTGCGAAATGGAAGACAGATGTTAATTTTTAAGAGCGGAAGCGAGATTAAATAGAATTTAAGTACCGGATTATAAGGGAAGCTGTTGGGGAAGTCGAGGGATCAATTGAGGAAGATAACAAAGACGTAAGTGTAATCTTTCCTAACGTCCGAGTACAAGTTATACGAGGTCGCATGTATTTCAACAATAATTAAGCATCTGGTTCTCTGAGGAGATTCGTATGGGAACTTGGTTGTCTTCCATAAGAAAACACCTGTTCATGGATGAGCTCTGAGTTGTTGCTTTTCGCAGAACAGATGCGAAATTAGGAAAACACTTGTCCAGTTCTTGAAGAGAGCTACACAGGGTGGTCCAATCGAGGAGATTTTTTGCGGTCCTTTCTTGTTGCAAGGTATTAAAGGCGCCTCAAAAAGACATAAAATTCTCCTACACACCTCTCCTTCTTCCTCTCATTATTATTATTTTCCATCCTTGTACCCTCTCTCTCTTCGTTCACTTCCACGGCGACGATGGCGAGCTGTAACTTGTAGCCCCGAGCCACAAAGTCACGGAATCTTCGAGAAGGAGGGAGATAAAAAAGGAGAAAGAGGTAAGGCAGAAGCCCTCTTTATTCCTCTCTCTTTCTTGCTCACACTCTTTGTGGATCGCGAGAGAGAAGAGAAAGGACGGAGGAAGGACGGACGAGACGAAGATGGTTACCTTGGTAGGCAGATATAATGTAGCCAGCTGTAGGCAGCGGTAATCACATGTTTGTTTAACCTCCGAAACCCCTCATCTACGTGAGTCCCCCTCGGCCACTCTCCTTGCCCGGCGGACATGGGCCACCCCGAGCTCACGAAACAAAGATATTTTTCCTCTCCTCGTCTCTCCTTCTATCCGGGGAGGGGCTGCTTTCCAGTTTACACCCGAGAGGTGATGGATGACCCGCGCCCGAATCCCATGCACCACGAAACTTGAGTATATTAATGACCCAGAGATTTTACGCGCTTTAAACTCCCATAAAAAGAGACGAGGGCATCCGTTTTTCAGCTCTGAACCACTTTCCGGAATACGGGTAGGTCGAAAAAATGTAATTGTCGATATCTGCAGACAGGTGTATATTAAAGCATGTAACAAGAGGCTCATGCATCAGCGTCATCTTCGATGATCACTCACGAAGATGAAAACCATATCTGCAGGTCTACCTGCACATTATCTCTGCTCTTAAATATGCAGAGAGAAAATAGGAGAGTCAGGACAAGATCTATAATTGAACAGTAGCGCTGGAGTACCGATCGATGAATCGTGTGAAATAGTTAGTCTCAAACTGACGGAAGCTGTAACAAGTTCTGAAGTCTGCAACTACTACCCTCGAGCTAATTTACATATCTTCGTCGCGAATGAAACATTAACACCTGGAGGTATGGAAAAGGAAAACTGCAGTATATTGAATGTGTTCAGGACTGGATATAACTTCACATCAAGTTCTGGCTCTACTTCCAAAGGTATTTTAGTTAGGCGCACTGAGAAACTTAGCGCGATGGGGCTAAAAATATCCAGTGTTACATCTACAATCTTTATCCGGCAGAATAAATGGGATGGTCTTGACGTTAATACGCGTAGGATGCAAAAAAAAAAAGGGATAAGCGTACACGATTTTTGGCTGGCACGAAAAAGGAAGGGCCCGTGGCGTGATGGTAAAGTTAGGTCCGCGTCCGTGAGTCTCATGGAAGGCGGAGCACCCTGGCGCCTTGTCGCGGGGGGTCCAACCAACACCAACAGAGCATCACTGACACAGGTGCAGAGTCTTGTAGGCATTGGATGCTGTTTATTAACATGGGCTATCGCTGAAGGTGTGCTGATGGAGGCTGAGATTTGTGATTTAGATGAGCTTACCTTCGGCTCCAAGTCCTCACCCCACAGCTTTTGTTTTAACTTTTAAAAGTTTCAACGGACAGCTGCGGGAGGCGAACCAGGTCCCTAACTAGTCTCAAGGTATGGGGAAAGAGTTGCCTTCGTGAGAGGAATCTTTACAATAAAGGTTTAGTTCACCACACCACAGTGATGATATCTTCTCTCCTCTTTTTCACACAAGCTTTCAGAGTCCGACAATCGCGAGGGCGCGAAAATCTCCTGCGTAGAATAACTTCGCCGGAGATCCAGCTACCGCCTGGCAAGTTTGAAAGTGACTTTTCCTGGAAGGTTAAAGCACCGAATACCGGAGACCTATCGATTTAATCGGTAGCTGGCAAAGAGGCCACATAAATAAGATCTACCTCGAGAGAAACACGAGAATCCTTTACCTCGTAGATAAAGGATGGGGTACCCCGAGGATAACGGGTAGCCTTTCATCGCGCCGGCCTGACCGATAAAGCGTTTTGTCGGTGACGTTCTCTATCGCCTTTACTCCGTGCCTCCGGGCTCCATCGCTTGCTACCGCTTCTCTCTAAAGATCTCACCATGTCGATCCTCCGAGCACACTAAAGCGAAATTCCCCATCACCCAGAAACCATCTACCAAGATTAGTCGTCATTTTATAACGTTTCAATATCTCATCACCAGAAATCCTCTCGTGATCTAGAGGCTAATCATGTAACTTTTTCCACTGTTTTTCAATTCTTCTGGCGATGACACGTTTGACATTCGAATGTCAATTTAAATTTCATTTACCGAAACGTTATTTGAATTAAAAGAAAATTTTGTCGAATCATCAAGAATTTCGAAATTATGGGAAAATGACATGATTGACCTCCTGTTGGGAAAATATTCGCGAAAGGAGGTGAGCGTCCGACACTTTAGGAAGTGAAGGTTGGAACACGTGCAGATAATTACGGATTTGGTGTAAATTCGCTGAAGGTCGAGAGGAAACGAATTTACAGATACTCTCAACACACTCATCTTGATCGCCCATTTAATGTGTGTTCTCAGTTCGCCTGGAGGACAGAAGCTTTCCCACGGACTTGTTGAGAGTGCCACCCATCACGAAGGTGCCTACTCAAGACGGGTATCCCTCTCTATATACATATACGTTCAGAGAACGCACGCGTCTCACGATCGTTTCTAACGAGTCGCTATGGTAATATGTCGAAGCATAACGACCTCGGTAATAAGGTTACCTACGGGATGGGTTAGGAGGCTGAAAGAGGAGCAACCTCCAGGATGAGAGTCCAAACGACTGCTCGTATGGATTATTCACCATGCTCCAGTAATATCTTTCTGCACTGGAACCTTAAACACTGGTAACATAAGTACTGGTAACATAGGTACATAGCATAAGCACCAGTCTTTAGTTTACCGGTACCTGGCCACTAAATATCAGGCTTTATAGTGGCCACCGGTGCTCTATGAATCATGGAAAGAAACAAGATTGGTTCAGGTATACGGAAATCCAACTAATAATTGCTCGTCGTTTCACAGTAAAAACAAAGTCTGAAATTTATGCTAGACTTGTTTTAATTTTTGGCTGAAATTAAGTCAGTAACTTGATTTAATCATGAAAATAGTACTTAAAAAAATCCTTCTGAGTCTTAAAACAAAAATAAGCCATGAATTGGGCTGAATTTTAGACTATTGGTTTTAAAAAAAGATTGAATTGTCTTGACTTACTTCGAGCTGTAAAAAAGACTGTTTTTCAGTCCTCGACAGTTTGAAGTTGTGACTTCACTCCCTCTATACGACGCCATTTGCATAATTTGCTTTTGCATCAAGTTCGTGCGACAAGAGTCGAATGTGACACGTGTAATATCTGATGTTAATCATACCAGATAATATAGTTTAATATATTATATAAGTGTGCTTATGTTTACTATTTTTGAATCTTCAAGTTTACATTTTTCACAATAAGTACCTCATCCCAGTGGGCAAAAAATATATTGAAAGAAGTTTTTAGAACCTAAAAATGTCCTATATGTTTTGAAAGCAAACACACAAGAAGAAGACAAAAAAGTTTGTTTATTAATATGGAAATATAAACCCAATTTCTTTGTTTAAAATAAAAATACTTTAGTACAAATTGTTTAAAATATAAATTCTAATTTATATTTAAACAATTTAAGTAATCTTGACAGCTGAATTTTATATTTAGATTAGGTCTTAATTAAAGTCCATATTCTGGTTGACGATCGGTAAATAGTCTATTGAGGGTCTGGATTTCAGCCCATTCTCTGACTTGCAGTTCAGTTTCAGTCTTTTTAACGGCTGAATGCTAGCCCTATAATCGTCTTCTTTCTAGACTATTATCCTTCGTTGAATTTAAGCGGACATGGTCTATTTTCGTTTACATCTTAAATCAAGACCGTTCTTGAGCTTAAAATCAGACTTTGTTTTTACTGTGTTCCAGTTAAGTATCAACTTCTCATGGTTTAATAACCACATGATCCTCTATTCCTCTGCCTTCACATCTTCAACAAAAATGCGATTGGCCAGGTTTGAACCAGATAGACAGATTCCTTTTTTTGTAGCACCTTTGAGCATCATCTAATAAGCTTGCGTTTTGCTCCTCTTTCTATCCTCTGCATAGAAAGAGGAGCCAATTGAGACGTCTAGTCAGTGGTAGATCGCGTGGAAGTATGCTGAGAGTCTATATAGTTCTCTCAGCACCTTCTCTCGGGATTTAAACGATTTCACCCCTACTCACACTCTATGGACTGACTTGTTTGTTGTCGAGAGAGTGATTAGGTATCCACCCGGAGTATAAGCTCCGCAAATCCATAACTCGGTGCCGAACTCTTCGCGCATGTTCAAACTTATATTTCCTAGGAAAGTTGTACAGTATCGTTCCTTTCCCTATCGGGGACTCGATATACAGGTGGGCAAATAAGGTAAATCAAGGGAAAACCGAGTCTCAGTGAACAGTGAACACTGTCCACGCGAGACCTAAGAAAAACCTTCTACATCGCAATTATTTAGAGCCGTCTCCGTTGCAACAATTACGGTCGTCGATACGGGATCGTGTTGTGAACGGGATTTAGAAAACGAGCTGGTAAAAACAATCCCTCTTTAAGCCTTTTAATGAACTAGAATCTTGACAGTAAAAATTCAGTTCCTGAATTACGTCACCACTCAGAATTTCTATAGTTCAGACCTCGGTTATATCCTGGAAAAAATGGATCTGGAAATTTTTTCTCAGTGCCACATACTTAAACTTTACATTTTATAAGTTCGAATATTAACTTTACAATTTTGGAAGTAATTAAATTATCATTTTTCACTTTTAAACCTTCCAATTTTGAAAATGTACACGGAGAAAAATGGAAGTCAGCGGTTTAGTAACATTTACACAAATTCTGTAAAGAAAACTTTTATTATCTGACAGAGTCCAAAAATATGGTAATCATTACTGATCTGTTTAGGAATGATTACCGTATTTTTGGACTCTGTCCTATAATAAAAGTTTTCTTTACAGAATTTGTGTAAATGTTACTAAACCGTTGACTCCCATTTTTCTCCGTGTACAACTTTTAAAGCTTCATTTTTAATCTGGCAACTTTGATTGCCCGTTTGAAATTGTTTACTATTTAATTTAAAGATTTATAAAGGTCAAGTCGCAAAAAGTTGAAAAAACCGTCCGATCCGAGATCTTCAAATGGAATCCTGCAGCTGGACTGATTCGTTAATAAAAGTAGATTACTCGACCAATTTCCAACCCTCGATTACTTTCCACCAAAGTAAAAGGGATGTAGTAGCTTATTACTGAAAAAATATATATAGTCTTGATTGGACTTGATGCTATCGCCTAATCTGATGCTGATATTCTTGATTGCACCTTGTGATAGAATTATATGCGGGAATCATTCTATGATTATTGATTCGATTAATAGCACTACTCCTGGGATATGTAAATGTATAAAATGTATCAGGGTATAAAGATTGGTTGTAAAAGACGTCTGGAGGTTTCAACCTATTATTTCGACGGCTACACCTGCATTCGAATTCAACTTGTCCCAGAACGAACCTAAGAGTCAAGAAATGAGCGTTCATTCATAACCCATAGATGCCTGAGGCTAAACGTAGGATCCTGGCGCCAGCAGTGCTCATCAATTTCATGGGAATCGACGCTCAATTTCGCATTTTGACGTGGGACGTCCAGTCAAGTGCCTTAGGGCTATTCACGCTTTAGCCCCTTCGTGTGAACATCATGGAATTTAAAAAATTCTTCCATCTTTCTCAAAGATATGAGAAAGCTTAGCTCTTTCTTCTTAAATTATATAAAATTGCACTTAAATCTCTTCGATCCCGCCTTTCAATGGGAGCAGAAAAACTCGTTAAATTTCTTTCTGAAGAACTTTGAAAAATCACTATGGGAATTGGTAGACTAACAAGGCTTACAGAATTGGCAAGAAAGGCAGCTTGACTAGTTTTTGCGATTAAAACCTTGGTACTACAAACTGGTGAGCTAGCAATATCTTTTTCCAAGTTTACAATGTTGACAATGATTTGAGATTCAATATAAACTGTTCTAAATCAGTATTTCTTTGCGCTGGTAGTTCTTACATCAATTGCTCTTTGCGAAAGGTGTGGAGAATCGTTTTACCGGATAAAACAGATTCCTGAAGTGGAGACTAGTCTGCACTTAACTCTTATATGTATATACTTATACTTATAGTTTGTCAAAATTGCCAAGGGAATAAAAAACTTGAGAACCCCGGAGAAACCTGTCGTCTGCGTTCCAGAGAGGCTAACAAGGACAAGCAATTTCGTTTAAAAAATCCATTCCTCAGAAAAGGATCGTTGGTCGCTCATTTGTAGAAAGAGGGACCTGCCGAAGTCCGGCTGACGAAAATTGCTGGGTATTTTCGATAATTTCGTGTAATTTATAGGGTGTATCGTTGGTTTCGGGCGCAGAGGGTCGAGCTCGAAAATAAATAATACAAAATGGGCAGAAAGCGACATATGGCTCGTGGATCGATCCGAAAGTGCGATACGAGTTCTATTACACGGGAAAAGTATCTTCTCTAAGACGAGAGGGGGTTGAGGTTCAGGATTATGGTCTACCGCAGGGACCTGGGGATCATAGATCGCTGATACGATACGTCAAGGGAATATAACTGCAATATCGGTGATCCCTTCGTGATTTGACCGCTTTATCCGAACCATCGAACCGATCGGCTACCGAACGTTTTCCGCCTTTTCCACTGCCCATCAAAGTCTATATTTTTATAGGTTCTGCTTCGAGAATCGCGATATCCTTTAAGCAATCCTGAGAGGAAATTTCAAATTCCTTTCGCTTCTGCGCAGTTACACTGATGACTTATACTTTATTTGACATTTGCATTTTTTTAAAATCATGAAGCTCTTCTGAATTCTTTTGAAATCCTTTAAACTTTCTTTCACCCCTTGAAACTCTTTAAAATCATTAAAAATGTCTTGAGTTCATTAAAATGAGATATATATGTATTTCCTTAGATCAAAATTGAGATGATGGCAAGTGTTGCAGACATCCGCAAGCTTTTGTCGCGCGTCTCAAGTAGCACCTTGTTAGTGTAATAGCATCGAGTAAATTTGCAATTATTCAAGTAAAGGCGTAGTTCGCTCGATATTCCACTTCTCTGGAACAGCTCAGAGGATGAGAGAAGGTTCGTCCAGTCAAAACGAAGGCTTTCAAGTTTCTCCCTATCGGCAAAATTGCTCTACGAAACAAGTATGCATACATGTGCCAGAACCTGCCTATCGTCCTATACTCTGTAAAACAAGCTCGGAACGAAGCGTGTACTTAGTTTGCTCGATACTCCCTCATTCCCTTTGCATTGCAGCCTTTACCTGCTCTACTCGCGTTTTACATTTACCCACAACCGCGAGGAAAACGTCAAATGTTCCAAGGAGGTCCCTCAATATCTTATATATCCCTCTTCTTATTTTCAAAGTATGTAGTTGTCGAGAATTTCAACTAAGACATAAATATCTGAAGATGAGAAAGAGTAAATTTCATACCCGAGTAACTTAGCTTCCAATAAAAGTATTTTTATGATGATTAACGAGACGGCGTGCTCGAGAAGATATAATAGTGTGATTTTCTTGGTCTCATCATATCCTGCGGGTGCGTCAAAACTCGACTACCCAGGATGCAGCCAATTTTCACGCTGAAGTAAGATCGACAAAAACTTGAGTACTAACCAGAGGGACTGGGGATTCCTTGAAGGAGAACGGTAAAAATGTTCCGTGACTAACCCCCGCCAATTAACGACCTACGGCGACGTAATAACTTGTCGAAAAAGTAAGTAAGTGCCTCCTTCAAGGCAGAAAGATTTAGCTTCTTTTTTCGACTCTAATCGTCGATGACAACCCTAACAAGAAGTCAAGAAAGATTTTCCAATCAAGTTTTATATCTTACTCAACTTTCGTGAAGGTGAGATAAAAAGCTTTACTCCGCGCAACAAAATCACCGAGCCGTCTCGAGTTTCGTTGGAGATGTTTGTGCTTATGAAGATGAAAAAGGTATAAGAAGACAGGTTCTGTGGAGGAAAAAAAAGGATTAGGCATAACGAAGGTTCGTTCGTCAGCACCTGGTGTCTTTGTAGCCTCAGAGTGGATTCATTACTTAACGCGCCCTGCTTACGTAACATAAGATAAGGTAAGGCAAGGCGTGGCAGCAGACACGAATGGCGCGAGTGGCTAAAAGACATGTCGCGGTTTCAAGATGTCGCGCCGACTTAGCTCGAACAAACGACGAAGAAGAGCCGCAAGCTTGTCGGCCTCACGCTTCGCTGGTGAGCGACAGAAAAATGCCTCCGCTCACCTCGTCCCTCGTCCTATTCCAAGGCTTTTTCCTTTATTTATCACCGACTTAAGTGACAATCAGACCGCCCTGTCGAAGACAGTCGAGAGTTTACGCGCCCCTGTTCTGCGGCTTCGACATCCAGGATTCATCTCGTAGTTCCAAGGTCCATTGAAAAAAGATGAAAGAATGAATATCTCATTCTTCAAGATCATTCCAAACACGTGACAAGTTTTCTCATGGATGATGGACTCCTATGATAAACTTAAAGTATTCTTTACAATTATGCTTTGCAAGATTATTTAATTATGCCTCACCGAGGGGTTGACAACTCGTGAAATCAGGTGTACACTTTCACTGAAATCTTCTGAATTCTCCTGAAATACCTGAAGTCACGTGAATTCACTTGAATTTTCTTGAAATCTCCTGAAGTCATTGAAATATCCTGAAATATCTTGAAGTCAGAAGTAGGTGTACACCCGCTTGGCCGAGTTGTCAACCCCTCGTGCCTCACAAGATTATTTAATTATGCTTGGAACATAATTCCTGAATGAAAAACAAAATACATGTCTTCAATTAACAAAGTTCCAACTTGGAACTTCTTTTTCATTAAAAGTGAAAGAGCCAGATGAAAAATCCAACAAGTTTTAGATGGTGTGGTTCGCCAATTCAAATAACGACCTCGCGTGCTCGACCAGCGCGTTTAATTATTCGGCAGACGGGTGCACCAAATCCGGAAGGTGTGACTAGACTCGGCGAAATGTGTTTATCTGCGTTAACACCGTTTCGAGCGACGCCCGATGTAAACGGCAGAGCGTATAGAACCGTATACAGAGCTTGGTTAAAGCCAAAACAAAATGAACACGGAGGCACGCTAATTAATATTTACCCTCTGTCAACATCGCGCCGTCACGCTAAACTACCGCCTCTACTGAGCTCTATGTATTCTATGCCTTCAATAGGTGACAGCGGTTTAAAAATAGGGCTACTCAGCCCTAATCGATTTATAATTAACCGGAAAATTACGCAGGAGAATTAAGAGTTTCTTATTTATTTCAAGTTAACGAGGCTTCACATTTAACATGTCCTTGTTACTGAAACGTCAACAAGCATTTATTTCATTTGTTTACGTCATCTGCGACATGTGTAAAGTGCAAGATTAAAAAAGTTTAAAGTATCCTTCTCTGATATCTCAACTATCTTCCTTCACTTCTTTCCACTTCTCTTTGGCCCACTCGGCGCCGTCTTTGAATTCAAAGTTACGCAGCAGCCACCCTTCCTTGAATTCTGCGAATTCTTTCCTTCCCTTTCAAGAAGTCGAAGTACACCAATGAGGCCTTTTAACTCTGTTTCAATTCTAATGCAGAAATAGTTATATGCTTCTCAAAAAAATAGGAATTTCGTCATTTCATCAGCAGAAGGACTTCGATATTTTATAGAAAAAAAAAATATATATATATTCGTGTCTAATCTAAGCAATTGAAATATGAGTAAAGAATTGCTTATACTGTTTTAATGTATAGCAAACAGTATATGAAATTCTATGCGGATTTGTTTTTACAAACTCTGCAGAGATAGTTTTAAATCTGGAACGTTAATAAATTCACGGCGGCATTTACAAAAGAGAGGTAAGAAAAACCTCGAGAAAGATGGTCGGCATGAGTAATGCACGCGAATTTATTAATTATTAATGACCTTTGCGGCCTTGCGCGTTCAGGAATGTAAAACTTCCATCGCGCATAACTTATTACAGTAGCTGCAGATAACGTTGCCATTCTCATTATTGTCATCAATTCGCCTATAAAGCATTATAGCAACACATAAAAAATGTTTGGTGCGGCCAACAAAAGTTTTTGTTGCTATAGAAGCAACAAAAATTGTTTGGTTGTGCCAACCAAATCTTGGATCTTTCAACAAACTTTTTGTTGAACCAAGAAAATTCATTTGAACCAACAAAATCTCAGTTTTGGTTGAATTAACAAAACTTTGGTTGACACAACCAAAAATCTTTGTTGCTTCTATAGCAACAAAATTTTTTGTTGTCTGCACCAAACATTTTCTCAGTGAACAATTAGTTTCCTACATTGACACCAGGTCGCGAGAAATTCTTCCCAAAACTGATATAATCATCGTAACATAAAATCACCTAATTTCAGGTACTGTCCAAAATATGTGTTCAAAATTAGGACCAGTGTCCGAAGATAGATGCATTGAGAAAAATGTTTGGTGCGGACAACAAAACTTTTTGTTGCTATAGAAGCAACAAAATTTTTTGTTGTCAGCACCAAACATTTTTCTCAGTGTGATATTTTACGATACATAACGGCAATGAACTGACACTTATTTTGCAACTTTCTGCACTTTATTTACAAATCATTTCACTGAATCTGTGAAAGTTTCAAAAGCCATTAAAAGGCATGTAAAGTGCGTGAAGAGTAAGTTAGCAACCGCGCTCTGCATTCGATCATCAAATATTTTATGGCCGATATTTATTTTGGCTCTCTTAGTCGGATGCACAATCATCCCTTCCATAAGGTGCAATTTCTCGATCGGTGGGGGTGACGACCGCCTCTAGGAACGCCCCTCGG